>CAJQZJ010032798.1:3340236-3372612 GCA_907164525.1 Lophiomys imhausi
TGTGTGTGTGTGTGTGTGTGTGTGTGTGTGTGTGTGTGTGTGTGTGTAGAGATAGAGGTCACAGATCTAGGAGAAATGTTAGCACTGCTCTTCAAATTCAGATTGCCTTACTAGCTCCAACCCATGTAGTCAAAAGAAATGCAAACTAAGTTGATGAAGAATCTGCCTCCACTTTCCTGGGATATACTCACATCAGAAGAATGCTAAAACGTTAGGAGCAAATGCTCCGGGATCAGACAGTCAAGGTTCAAATCCGGTCTCTACCACATGCTGGTTGTATGATCCTAGAAAAACAAACTTATCTCTTCTTGCTTAAATTGCTCATTAAAAAATAAAGAGTACAAGAGATGTATTTCTTGAGAAGATGGTTTTCGAGAGACTTAAAATGTGTTAATATCTGGTAAGTGTGCATAACAGCATCTAGCACTAAGTGTCCCCAAAATGTTAGGTGTTAAAAAGGGAACACTTAAGGATACCCTGAGTACCACAGACCTCTGAGGATCCTACCCTGCCTTCTCAAGGAGGAAAGTACCAAGCAGACCTGTCAATTCTGAGAAATAAATACTTCTCTGGGCACTTCTCAGTTCTCTGTAGAGTATGTGTGCTGGTGATGTTTACATATGGATATATATGTGCCATGTCTCCTAGTGTCACTTTGTCATCAGCAGGGCCATGTTCCTTTTGCCTTATCCATACTCTCTGGCTTACTTAGGTCTGGGATACCCCAGCTGGCCAGCAAAGTTTATGTAACATACCCTTTTGGAGCAGGCATCCACATGCTGAGATTATGCATTATGGAAGCAAACAGAGAAAAATAACATGGAAGCAGGGCTGAATTAATTTAACAGTAATTCTTGTTAACTTTTTGAATACTGATAGATCTCAAATTATAGTCATTGGACCAGTAAGGAAAAAAGGCCAGAAAACGTGAGGCAAAAAGGTTTGCTTCTCCCAGCAAAATCCTCCATCTTTCCTTTTTCAGCCTAGGAAAAACTGGTGTTACCAAAGGAGAGAAAGAAACTTGGATGTAGGCTAATATTTCTCAAGCATAAAAGCATTGTTCCTGGTTGTCCATACACTGTGAGAAGATCTTTCATGAGATTCATGGATTTTGTGACTTTTAACTGGGTGTTTAGGTACATTAAGATGACTAAATTAGGTCCTTGGATATATTAATAACGAATGGCAACTTTAATAAACACATTCCTGGGTGGTATGCTGATGTAACACTCTACCTTGCCCTTCTGATAGGGGATCCATTTGTCTACACAGGAAAAATGCTGCAGTGGGTCCTTAGCCACCCTGCTCCACTTCCGTTCATCAAACCAATGGTTCTGTGTTTTATTCTTACCTGTCCATTCTTTAATAGGATCTTGGAAAATGAAGACATTTCAGACCGGTTTGGGGTAGAAAAGGATGGCCTGGGCTTCAAAAAGCAGCTCAATTCACCACCACATGCATTTTTCCTTCTCCAGGGACTGCTTTTCATCTTCCATCCATCCTGCTAAGGAGAACAGAGGCTAATTTAGGAGCCTCTTTATGCCTGTACATATTCAGCCAGAGGGGTCAGTGTTGATTGATGCAAGACACTCTGTCCTCCAAGAGCTTGCCAAGTCCCTGCTGGTCCAGGGAGCAGCAGCCACAGTAACTCACCCTTCCGTGCCTGTGTATTTCTGTGCCTCCAGCAAGAAACAGTCAATACACACCAGAGGCAACTTCTGTTGCCTTAGATCACTAATAAACACCTCACACCACCACCCCAGAGCCCTTTGACAAAGATTATTTCTCAGCAGATAGATGCCAACCCCTCATAGCCAATTACTCCAGAGGCGCCTCCTCCGAGGCTTGGAGGAGAAAGCAGGCAGACAGAATGGGCTCTGTCCAAAGACAAGGACTATGCATTATTCTCTTATTTTTTAAAGCATTCTTTTAACAGGACTGCCCCTTGTGGGCCCAGGTCTTTGTACCACTTGTCCCACACAGCTGTACGACTTGGGGAACTCTGGCACATTTTATAGATGAGGACCCTGTGTTTGGAGAGCTTATTCTGTTTTTTTAGTTTTCCCAAACCCCTACCCATCATCACTGTTGGTCACATATCCAGAAACTGGTGAAAGGGTACAAAAACAGCTGGATAATGTTCAGAGGTGCCAATCCACTGTACTCCATGTCTCAGAATAATGTCATTTCTTCTCTCGTACCAGATAGTAGCTCTATGTTTTGGTTCTGTCGTAGGCTAGGAAAAGCATGTCCCATCTTATGTCATCCATCTTTTAGATATTGTTAATGCTCAAAAAGGTATCCACTTTATTTTCAGGGTGGGTGTCCCATATTCTGGCCAGGTGTTTCTGATACCACAACGAGATGTGTGTGTACTCTCTACATAGCACTGTGATGGGTCTTAAGTAGGTGTTAAGGAAGAGAAAGAATGTCATACACAAACACACACACACACGACAAAAACACAGCCTTTCATAACTATGATCAATCATACAAACACCACAGAAAGTTAGCTAGACCCTTGGTTAAGTGGTAGAGGTAAAAACACACATGCTGTATAGAGGTTTTATCATTTCTTTGAATTCTTTCTCTGTTACTCTTCAATGTCCTGCAGGGACTCTCCTCATTGCCTCCCTGATATGGACTGCATGACGAACATTCCACTAAGCACATGCCCTTGCAGATACTAATTGCAGAAATGCTAATGTTTCCACTCCTTGAGAAAGTCACTGGACTGGACAACAGTAAGGTGTGGCCTGCGAGAGCTCCCCACGCCCCTATTATCACTCTCTTCTACAAGAAAGGAATGGCAGTCTAGCCTAAATGCTTGATTTGATTTTTTTTTAAATATGTACTCCTTAGAAACTCATATCACATGAGTCTTAAAGATGGCCCCTTGGTTGCTATCTTATGTGGCTTCCAGCTGAGCTGCTCTGTAACAAGAATCCCACTGTAAAGTGAGCTACCTCAGCTCCATAAGGTTGGTCAAGAACTTCTGACTATTGTGGATCCTGGCTCAAAGATTCAAATAAGAATTACTAACTTTTCTACTATGGATAAAAATTACTAAATACTCTGACAATAATAATAAATCTTTGTTTTCAACCCTTTCATTGGCTATGCACCACAATCTCTCATTTTGTCTGATCATCATGCCATACAGTTCTTGATAACAACAAATCTCTATACCTCACTCAAACACCACAATCAGAAAGGGAAGTGTTACTGTCCTCAAATTATCAGTGAGGAAAGTAAGGATGTGAGACTGAGATTTGCGGGGTGTGAATTGGTAATTTTAACCTGGGTAGTTGTTTGTAAACCAAATTGTTCATCATCCCTCACCCCCATTTGGTAAGCGAGGAAATTGATGTCTTTCTCTGGAGAATCATGGAGGAAATAGATTATGTGTCTTATGTACTTCCCACCTCACCTAAAGACAGAAGTCGGGTTACTAGCCAGTGGCTGAGGCCAATGAAACCTTGCCCAAGCCTTTGTATGGACTGCAGATCCAGTCTACTTGCAGACGCATGACTCCTTCTGTGGACACCCTTGCGTTTTTTTGTTGTGCGTGTTTGTTTTTGTTGGCCTAAAGAGCTACCAGCAGGGCAGCAGGCTGACATTAAGCCAAAGGGCAGTCTGTTCACACCCTGGTGATGTGCTGTTCCAGTAAATTAGCTGTGGCTTGAAAGGATGGCTGCAACACAGTCTTGCCTGCATCCCATTTTGTTATGCCTGAGATAATAAATAAAGACTTCTGTTATGTCCAAAAGACCCTTTACAGGAGCCTTGCTTCTTCATGGACGTCTCCCCAGTCTCCCTACCTGGTCTGGTCTTAGTCCAATGATGGGCGTTTTTTAATTAAATTAGGATAAATGGATGGGGGGTGTATCCAAAGTAACCAATGAGGAAAATTGAAGCACCAAACTGTTACAGAGATTAGTCTGTCATGGTCTCTTATACTAAAGAAAAAAAAAGTGATAACCTACAGGGATGGCAAGACTGAAATAATTATGTCTAAATTCTCTCTGATTATTTTATAGCCAAGCTAAGCAGGAAAATGTTCTAAATCTAGGTCTGAATTCATCTTGTTCTCGTGCCATGACACAGCTTCTACCTGGTTGAATGCTGACACAGGTCTGAGGATAGGCGTTGGGCTTATCTGCCCTTTGTGCCTTCCCACCAATTTTTTTTTTCTACCTAGTTCTGCCAAGAGCAGAGTAGAAATTGAACTCCAGATTCTCCCAGGAATAGTCTCAAAGTTTCATTGTAACATGGGTGGGTAAAAGAGTAGGAAGTGGCTGACTCCTTGTAATAAATGGTCTAATATCCCCACTGTGAGTTCATGGGTTTAAAATCAAATGAGAGAGCACAGCTCACAGCAAGTCCACTACCAAGAGTGATCAGAAGCACAATTCTCATTGTCCTGTGAAGCACAGCTTGCAAGCACCCATCTCACGCCTCCAAACCCCATCCCCTCCTAGAGACCCCTCTACCACTGTGTGCCTTGCTCAAATTTATCTAGTACTTTGCTATCTCTCTTCCCAGCTGCTCTGAAGACTGTTGAGAATATCACTAAGACACTCTAGAAGTTCACTAAACAGATGTTGAAAAGACATTTACATTTTACATATTTTACCCAAGGTAATATATTATACAGTAAAATGTATTGTCTTATTACTGCACTTTCATTGTGAAGCAAAAATAAGCACACAGAAATATAATTCATATTACACTTCCTGTCACTAAAAGAAGGCTCTTCCACAAAGTTACATAAGTTGGGTAGCATAAGCTAATAATAATGTTAGTGGGTTGACTTCCTGGATGTCTAAAGCTAGCTGAAGTGCATATTGGAGTCACTATTATCTATACAAAGAAAACCAAGTGAGCCTAAGAAGTTATTATCTTAAAACAGACTTTTTGTATACAAAAGTTCTTCAGAATACAACTGCTGGGCTAGGAACATAGCTCAGTTGGTAAGGGCTTGCTGCTCAATCATGAGGCCCTGAGTTGGATTCCCAGACTTCATGTAAGGGCTTGATGCTGAAACATGAGGACCTACCTGAGTTGAATTCCCAGACTTCATGTAAAAACGTTGGTGCTGGTAAAATGAGCATGTAATCCCGATTGTGGGGAGGCAGGGACAAGGTGATCTCTAGGACTCTCTACTTTGTCTCAAACATAATATAAAAGGTTCCAGAGGAAGAACATTTGAGCTTGTCATCCTCATGCACACACATGCATGTATGTGTGAGCTACACACCTGTACACTGCCTGTCTCCCCATCCACATACACACACATGCGTGTATGTGTATGCTACACACCTGTACATTGCCTGCCACCCCATATATTTGTCATCCATACACACAGGTGCATGAATATATATGCTACACACCTGTACACTGCCCACCCCTATGGACTTGCACAAAGATATAAAAATGGTTAAAATCAAATTTGGTCATAGAGTCAATTTCTAACATTAATGTTCATTCTAGTTTCTACCACCCAGGCATAACTAAAAACTTGAAGTTGCAAAGGACAAGATGGCTATATGGCAAATCTTTTGATTAAAAAAAAAATAAGAGCAAGCATTCAGGAATGATCAGTGGAAATATCTCTGAAAGCCATTATTTTTAGAAGAGCATTGTTGTGACTGTTTCCGTGGCTAAACCATGAACATGTTTTCTGCAGAAGCCCGGTCAGCTAGTGGCCTTAATTAACTTTCAAATGGAGAAAGCTGCGGTTTACCACTTATTACATATCCACCACAACAACTTACAGTTTTATCCTTCCACACCCCACTTAGTCAAGACACCTCGAGGGACCCGCAATGTGGAACTGCTGGCAATTTAAATATGTGTCTCGTACAATGACCAGGTGGAGCACAGAGGCCTGGGGAGAGGCTCTGGAAGATCTAGACAGTGCATGTCAGTGATATCACTGATAAACCAAAGCAGAGCTGTACCTTAACAGGAGTCAGGTAAGCCATCCCTGATTAATCACAGGGTCCATAAGATGTGGAGCTTAGTCTTCTGGGTGCTGACAATGATTCTAGAGTCCTTACTTCTAGAGTCTGGCAGGAGGTGGGAAGTGAAATTCAGCATATCATGAAGAAGGAAGAAGACCGTCCAGCATTCAAGAGCTTTAAGCAGTACACTCACTGGATAGGAAAGACGGCATACAATTCCTCATTGCGCTAATCTGCTCAATGCAGCTTACGAGTAGACTGTCTGATATTGCACCACGCATTTTATTCACTAGGGAGATGATGCAGTTTGAGATTCAGTCGAGACAGAATTAGCTTTGTGATTAGCTAGGTTGAGTGGCTAAGGAAAAGTAGTAATGATATCATTATTTCCTTCCCTTCTCCTACAGTATTCAGACACACACTATGCACACATGTACAGACTCATATGTCTGTCAGGAGTTAGATGGTGAATCTTCAGCTTAGGTTGTAAATTCTCTGGGGGGGGGGAGTGAATTCGCCTCTTGTTGAAATACCTCTGGGTATAAAATTGTCTTGGAATTTGAAGAAAATTTTTCCTTCTATAAAGACAACATGTAAAAAGGTTCCAAGAAAAACATAACTGGAAAATATATAAAAATGCAAATTTCCCTAAACTTCAGCCTCAGATGGACTGAAGCAGAGTGAGAACTTCAGCATTGCAATAGAAAAAGATGACAGCTCCAAGTTTCAAAAATTTAAGACAGCAGCAGGATTAGACACTTTGGGTTGTCTTCGCACACATTTCTTATGGGAGTTAATTCCATTTGACATGCAAGACCAAAGCAAGATTACAGAGGCATAGCCCCATGGCGAGGTGTATGCTGTAGCTAAAAGCTGGGATTTGAATAATTGTGCAGGCTTACTCTGAGAATCAGGCGAGAACAGAATGAATGGATTATTACAAGGAACTTTGTACATTTTTAACTGCTGGACTTAATAAAATACCCTCCGTGTGAGAAAAGTGTTATGGTTGTCTGCTCTTACTCTACTTGAAGTTTGTGGTAGAATCTATCAAAAATGAGGAAAAACAGAAGCTGTTTTTTTTTTTTAAGAAAGAAAGAAAAGGATTTATAATGAATAACTGGACTGGGTCATGCCCGTATGATTTACAGAGGAATGCAAAATTTTGAGAACTTGAGATGAACGCATTATAGGTCCTCCAAAGTTACATGGAATTCATTTCCTGTGCCAAGAAGTTTGAAGAAAGTGGAAAATGGAGTTCAGGGATAGTGGGCCACAAAAAAGGAGGAGTTTTGTTTCACTATTTCAGCTCATTAGGAAGGTCATTTACTACTGAGAAAAATTACTAACTCATTTGTACTGTGTATGGGTGTGTGTATGTATGTTCATGCATGTGTATGTAAGAGTGTATATATGTGTATATGTATGTGTGTGAGTGTGTGAAAGTATATGAGTGTGTATATATGTGTATATGTATGTGTGTGAGTGTGTGCATGTGTGAAAGTGTATGAGGGTGTGTGCATATGTGTGAGTGTGTATATATATGGATGTGTGTGTGTTTTGTTTTCCTTGGATGCTGTAAAACTACAGGTCTGTAAAAGACAGATAGAATAACAGATATAAAGGCCTTTCTGTGCTTCGTCAACTATGAGGTGAGAATTATTAAACTTCTTTGTATAATTATTTAGCAGATAGAAACGCTGATCCTTGCAAGGTTCCCACCAGCTTAGAGAAAGCAACGTTAGTCTTATAAGTGTCGAGAATTATAAAAAGCTGCTCATTGACAGCAAGAAGCAGACCTCCCTAGTAAAAGCCTGATTCGGATTTCAAATAATTTGATTTGATTTTCTTCCTTAAAATAGCCTCCATCTCCTTGCTCCCGAGAGCTCCTGCAGGATCCCTCCAGTGGCCTTCACCAGCCTAGTGGGGAAAGAAGCCCCAGGCGAAAAGACAGAAACCAGAAACTAGTCCAAGGCAGGGCTCCGGCACACTGCGCCCTCTGCTGGAAACCCAACCTCCAGAGCGGCTGGGGTCAAGAGGCCATCCCTAGGAAGATAACTGAGAAACCAGCTTCGGAAGAGAAAATCTGCGCTCCAAAAATGGCCTCTTTCTCCTCGCTGTGAGTGCTTCATTAAACCAGAATTCACCTGCAGCCTTCCTCACAAAACGTGTCTGCCAACTTCAGCGTGCCGTGCAAAATGGTAGCAGGAATGATGAACACATAACAAGTTTGTAGACCCGAAAATTAAACCCCACCTCATTTATTTCATATTTCAGCAGAGCGGGGGAAGCCTGGCACAAAGGCACATATCCTTCCCGATGAGCTCTGCGGTTTCCTCTCTGAGACGGGATTTGTGCTTTTTGAGGATTACTGTGTCTTCCTGAAGCCCCCATTCTGCTTTCGAAGAGGAGGCAGGTGATATGTGGAGTCCAGTCAAGTCTGGGGAGAAGCCAAGTGGCTATCATTTGAATCTTTGTTCCTAAACATACTGTTAGAGGCCAACTTCAGGGCCCCTTGGGAATTATTAGAAGAAAGCCATGAGCCCAAGTCTCACCCCAGATCCTCTGAAGCAAAATCTGCATGTTAAATCAAGACCTAGCTATCCTCTCCGCAGGGACCACACTTCCAGCTGCACTACTCTAGACTTTTGAAGTGAACCGCAAGCAAAACTAGAAACTAGAGCACACAATTTTACAAAAAGACAGGGATCTAACAGTCAGTTCCTCAGATAGGGTGATGAAGGCCTAGAGACAAATACAGTTCCATACACGTTTTATATGGCAGGGCATTTGACATAGACCTCGATTTTGTTTGCCACGAAAACCAACAGAAATACCAGAGGTTGCTGCAGTTAGCGTTACTACATCCTATGAAAGCATCAAAATGAGATTCCAGTATTACTGGCACAAGTCGGGTCCACTTCCTATATAGGGGAACTGACACAGAAGCGACATCCTTGATGGTCCTTCTACCCATGTAACGATTGGTGAAACACCCGGGGGAAAAAATACAAAAACAAATTGAATTATCTTATAGTCTCCCAGGGAAATATAATTAAGTTGTAAAGCATTTCTATGAAATCCCAAAAGCTTTATATCATCAAGACAGTGACTTCTACTGCTTGATCAATAGTGATATTAATTCTAGATAATTACTGTGATAGGATGGTATGACTGTGGGCCTTCTTCTACTCTCAAGCCTATGTGTTGATCAAACAGGGAAGACTTGGTTGGGTTCAGTGCTAGATAAAAAGAACTCTTTTGGGCCCCACCTAGTTTTATGTCGTTTATGCTGCCGTATAAATGGGTGATTCCTGGGCACCATTTCATGTTTAATAGCACAACCCAATGGCAATAAAGCCTATGTGAATAATTCCATTAATTATTGTTAATTCTATATACTCAGATTCAAACTACCTTCAGTAAGAGATAATATACATGGGGCACAAAATCTGGTATTCCTTGACCCTTCAAAATTCTAGAACATATTCTGTGTATTCTTTGTATGCGTAAAAGGCCCTTTGCTCATGACAGTGAGTCAAAAGGTATCTGGCCTGACTTCCAGGTCATTTTTTTTTTTACATTATTGTTATTTGCTAATGGTTGAAGCCAGTGCCTTATATATACTTGGGCTCTATCCATAGTCCCTAAAGTCACCTTTACAGGACTCAAGGTTTTGTGGCTTCCTGGTTCCAATCCTAGGCTGAGATTTACTACCTATATGGTTTGAACAAGTCCTTAATCTCTCTTTGTGCCCCAGTCTCTGTATTTATAAAATTGAGATGATAGTAAGCACCTAATGGAGCTATTGCAAGAGTTTAGTAACTGAATAAGTAGGAAGCAACTAGGATGCACTTGCTTGCCCTGAGCATTCTTCACAGTGGCCGTTATCAGTATTCCTTTCTATTTTGCATAAATTGGCTTATTCCTGGTCATATTGCAATTTATTAGGGAATAGTATTCTCTAAATTCCTTCAGAGGATCTGAACGTCAAGTTTCATCTCCAGCTTAGTTAAGATGCCTTATGAAATGCTGGGCAGTGGTGGCACACACCTTTAATCCCAGCACTCAGGAGGCAGAGACAGGAGGATCTCTGTGAGTTCAAGGCCAGCCTTGTCTACAGAATGAGTTCCAGGACAGCCGGGACTCTTTTACACAAAGAAACCCTGTGTCGACAAAAAACAAAAAACAAAAAACAACACACACACATACACAAAAAGAAAAACAAAAAGTTTTATGTAAAGCATATTTTTAAAAAATGAAATGTCATAAAACTAGAAACATTGTCTTGTTCTTGTTATTGGAATCATGAATCACTTATTTAAACACACCACACACATACATACATGTAGATATATACATATCTGTGCACATAAACACATAGACATACACATGCATACATGCATATACACACATACACAGAAACATACACATTTATGTGTATACACACACACATACACACACAATCAGTAACATCTCAAAATCTACCATAAGTTCCCAATAACAGCTTTTTTCATAAAGCAAGCTAAATGTGGCCCAGTACTATAGTAGAGCTCTTACCATTCAAAGCCAAATAACCTGAAAACATAATAATGCAGAAAGCAGCCTGAGGTTCCTTTGTCTTTGCTCAGGTAAAATCAATTCAGTTATTATCCACAGTTGGGCACAGAGCAGCATATAAACAGCATGGCTTCAGCCAGCAATCCCGCTCAGAGACTGGGTTGCATGGGTAATATTCCATACGCTGATTTACTAAGCATTGTCAAGAGAGAAAGGGAGAAATCCATCTTGGGTAGGGAAATTCATTCAAAAGAACTACGAAGAATCAGAAAAGACAAGAGGGAAGAAATAACAGGACAAAGTCCTATAAAATCAAGTATTCTACCTGCCTCTGTCCTGGGCCATTTGGTACAGGCAGAATCTCCAGGCCTAATGTTTAGCCTCTACTCCTTATACAGGGATTGTTTGCCATATTTCTTGTGAGTAGGAAAGAAATGAACCACTGACATGATGCTGCACATCAAAGGGAAACAGAAAGGCTCCAGAGAAAGTAAGCCGGCTGGTGAATGTGGCATTGTGGAATCCATAGAAAAGATGTACAATGACTACCAGGAAGAAAATGATTTGCTCTTTCTTAAAACTGTAACAATTAGCCAATTGAGCTAACTAATAGGATCTTAGAAGATGTAAATAAGCGGGATTTTCTATTAAGAAAGGGAATGAGGAGACAAATTTCTGCAGGCAGGAAAGAAGGTAAACGATTATTTTTCCCAAAGGCAGAGCCAAGATTTCTCAAATGAATTTCTTCCTAAAAGAGATAGATGTAAAATACATCCAACAAGAGGACATAGTGTGGTCATGTCTGAATGTGCCAGGGATGCTACCCTCTTCTACCTACCACGCTATAGATAAGTGAATTCAAGACAAAGCAAAATGCAGGAAGGATCACTCAGAAGAGGAGCATCAGAATGCAGTGTGCAACAGTACCGAGAAGGTGCAGCTCCATGGAGCTGATTAATAAGACTAGAGCACTGACTGAACCGGAGTGGATTTACCCACCAAAAAAGACTCTCTGTGATCTCTTTTGATACATAATTTTGTTCCATTAAAAAATATAAAACGTGGGATATGCAAATGGATCCCTAAGACATTTCTTGTTGTGGATGGGGTCAAGGCAGGAGGTAGGGGTTGAGTGCTATGGTTTTGATATTTCAGTATGGCACAGAGACTTAAACTATTTTTAAATATGAGCTGTGCAAAACAAAACAACAACAACAAAACCCCACAACAACCATTATCCTTGATGAAGCCTAAAAATGGGCTTTCAAGACTATAGGACAACTCAGATGTTTAAGTCAGGCGAATGCCAAGGACTTGGGCTTTGGTATTTACAAAACTCTAAGGATCCCACACCAGAGTCTGTTTTCTTTCAAAGGCCAACATCATTTCCTCCAGGGTCAGCAGAAAAATTCCATTTTTAAAGGAATTCAGGAGAAGCATTATGAAAAGGAACGAGAAGACAAGAGAGAGAGAGAGAGAGAGAGAACAATGGAGAGAGAGACACAGAGACAGATGAGAAAAACAGAGGGATAGAGACTCTTCATGCTCAAAAATCCAAACATACGGAGAGTGTCTAAGAACAGGAGCCCAGACAATAACTTGGTGTCTGGGTTTCTCTCAGGGGACCATGAATTAACAGTGGGAACTATGACTAAGAAAGCACTTGGGTAAATGATACTTTCAGGCTATTGATGCTGCCTGGCCAAAGCCACTGGTCCCCTTCCTGGGTTTCATCTGAAGGTGGGAAACCACTGTTGACAGTGTCCTGTTGTCTTCTATAGGACGGTTAGAGAACTTGCTGTCAGGTACCCATCTCCCTAGAGATGGACAGGGGTACACCTTCAGAGGAGAAGAAAGGGTTCTCTGACCTACATCTGTGCAAACACCACCACTTGGGGACAGGAGCAGAAGAAGGTCCTGAAGTAGAAAGCGAATGCTAGCACATGTGTTCAAACTTGGCAGTGGAGGCTGACTATGTGGAAAGTCAAAATAAAGACTAAGATGAAGAAGAGAAACTTTTTAGGACTGTTAACTCCCCTCCTCCATCCTGTCAGTCAGGAAAGCTTGGCTTTCAACAGTTCTCCAAACTTTCACTTGTTTTGGGAGGAAAGAGGGAAACTGGTCAAGGGTTCCCTAGTCCAGAAGTGGGATCCTAGCGGTGGATGGCTGCAGCTCTTCAGCTGCGGAGAAAAGAGCAGAAGCCGCCAGAACCACCAGTCAGTCCACCTCTTCCTATTGTTCAACTTCCTTCTTTTGCAAGCTTTTATTTGTATTTTTGAAGGAAGAAAAAAATATTTTTAAGTAAGAAATACAAATAGCATTTATTTATATGCTGTGCGTGTGTCTGTCACTCTGAAACAGAACTAAAAGGCAAGCAGGGCCTACTTGGTTGTTCTGTTTTCCAGACTGGGTCCTGGCTCACCAATGAATCTTCTCATATACAAAGCTGACTGGAAGGAGGGGTGGGATAGAATAACAAATCTAAGTGATACAATCACATCATTTACAATCACATAATGGACCATATCCCAATTTTCAAAAGGCATAAAGTATCCTCATTAATACGGTAAGAGCGGCTGTCAAATCAGCCAGCGCTGTGATTTTTATCAGGATTTTGACTATACGTGAATTAGAATGTAAAATGCATACAGAATTTTTAATGGGAAGGCTTTAACATTCACTGAATGTATTTCTTCCTGTCATTTGCATCATATTAAAGTGAAATTCTACATAAAAGGATAAAGAGAATATGTCCTAAATTACAGTTTTTCCATAGTTGTCATGTCCACGCATAGAAAACTCTGATTCATACGCTTGAGTCTGATCCTAAATCTGAAAAGGCTGCACTGGTCCCCTATTTGTTTGTAGGTTTTATGTGGCTGTCAAGGCTGGGTAGAGTTCTGTAAGGTCACATTATCAGGACAAAGCTAATAAAGATCATGGCAAGGACAGGGGCCATGGAGGGAGAGTATGTGATTGTATGCACTGTCAGTACATTATTAAATACTGTGCCTGCATTTTTCCATTCCACAGCACACTAGGAAAAACTTATCTTCCTTACAAGCATTCTGTTAATTTTAAAAAGTCTTTTATTTTTATTTAAATTCATGATACAACTATATTTTTTAAAGACAGACTCTGTCATCTCATTAGTACATTGTAATGAAGTCATGGACATAGACTTAGTTTTATATTTAGTTTTGCATATTCTACCATGTATGATATGTATATTTAAAAGAATATTCCACAAAATCTGCTTCACATCCAACATGTCTGTATCTTCCTGTGGGTGGAAACATGGCCAGTAGGTCATGAGTGGAGTTGAAAAGAGTGACAATTAGAATCCGAGTACTTGGTAGCATCCATTCACTGAGGCACACAATGGGAATTTCCATTTTCCATTATCCTTTTATCATACATAGTGTATGGGAGCTGACAGAGAATCCTGTGGATCTAAGAGAGAGCATTTTGTATCCTAGATGCCCCAGGCTGTTTCTCTGTGGCTATAATAAAACACTGACCAAAAGCAACCTGGGAGAGGAAAGAATTTATTTGCCTTATCAATTACATTCATCATTAAGGAAAGTCAAATCAGGAACTCAAGACAGGAACTTAGAGGCAGAAACCAAAGCAGAGTCCATGAGAATGCTGTTATTAACTTGCTCTCTATGATATGCTTGCTTTCTGACACAACCACATAGTATATACCCAAGGGTGGAATCACCTTTGGTAGGTTGGAACCTCCCATATAAATCATTAATCAAGTGAATGCTCCAGAGACATTCCACAAGCAAATATGATGGAGGCTCCCCCTCAATAAAGGTTCTATCTTCTTAAATGACTCTATTTTGTATTTATTTGACAAAATTAACCAGCACTCTAGAAGAAGCAATGCTACCATCTACCAACCTGGCACAATAGGCTGAGAATAGGATGCATCTGATGTCCATTTATGACTATCTGTCCACTGACCAGCATCCTTAGTGTGCATATACAAACTTATACTGAATGTTACATCATCTCTGTTATCATTTTTGACTTGGAGCAAGCAAACATTCTAGCATACATCCAACAGAAAGATATGCACTGAAGTGAAATAGTTCAAGTTTAAAATAAGCTACTTTATACATTTTGCTCCCAGAAAAAAATTAATGTGTACATAAAGAATAGGCCCAAGTAAAAATGCCCAATCACCCACTTAAGTAATTTAGTAACTATTTTGTTTTTGATCACAGAACTAAGATTACATAGAATATTGTTTTATGCTGATGGTCAAAGGTGCTTCCAATTTGATTGATTTTTCCCTCAAATATGCAAAGGTAGAATGTATATATGCATACATATTTATATAATGTTATTATTCATTACTATTATTAGGAGATAATAGGCACTTTCTTTCATATCTCAAAAAAGTTTCAAAGCATTTTAACAACACAATTCCAGGGAGGAAATGTTCAAGTTTGAGAAGTTGTTTTCAAACCCTCAGCACCTATGAAAAATTCTGCAGCATGCATTTGTACTCCTTGTGCTGGAGAAGCAAGCTAGAGGACCATCCTTGAGGCTTGTTGAATGGCCATATTGGTGAGCTCCAGGTTCACCGAGAGACTCTGCCTCAAACAATGGAAAATGAAGGAATGATAAGACAGCCAGCATCAACCTCTGCTGGAGACGGGGTGTGGGTAGATTAATTAATTAGATAGATTTAGAATTTATCCAAGAACCTTAGGACCTTCTCTCATTTCTTCTTCCCCCAATACTGTATCTCTGATTATTGGTGGGGGGGGAGGAGGGAATTATTTGTTTTTGTTTTTTCACTTTAGTTTGCTTTTTGGCTTTCTGAGACATGATCTCAACTGTAGTTGAGGCTAGTCTTGAATTCACAGTCCTCCTGCTTCCTCCCCACAAGTGCTAGGATTGTAGCTGTGCTCCACTACAGCCCATGGATCAGTCTTCCTCTTTTTCCCTTTTCCCCCTCTTCTTTTAATTCACACTCCTCATATTAAGTTTGGAGTTGGAATGTGAACCAAAAATGTATTTAGGTTTTGATTCATTTTTGCTACAATAAACATTTTCAATACAAAAAATAATTTTAAAATGCCATCAAAAGGCCAAAATTTCACATTGAATTTTTATGCATTACATAGGTACAATACCTTAAAAAGAGCTAACATTAATTTTGATAGCAACTGTCACAAACTGTTTAGGATAATTAACAAATGAAACTAATAGTTATACAAATTTGTTAGTGTATCACAGATATTTTCTAAGTTAATCAGAAATGAAGTTGCTAAAAAACAAGAAACATTTGTTTATCCAAATATATGGAGATAGATAGGTGGTCTTCAAAAACCTCAAGAGAGCTGTAGAATATGGCATTCAAAGATGTTTTCTTAACTTAAGATTTTTTTTTCATATTGAGACATGTCAGCTCCTGACAGCACCCCTTATTCTACTCCAAGTAGATGATGAGCATCAAAGAATCTCCTATTGGAGATGGTTGCATTAGTGGCAAGCCTGTCACTTAGAAAGAAAAATCCCTTGCTTCTACTGTAGACAGCATGCTGTCCAAAAAGCACAAAACTTGGAAGCAGGTAAGTCAACAGCCTAGCTCTGCCAAGACAGGGTAGACAAGTCCTTCATAATTCCTCCTTACAATTAATGTCTGTCAGAGATACAGGGCCAAGAGGCTGAAGATAGATGCTCTAATGTATGAAGAGAAATTGGGGACTGTCCAGGCAGCCAGTTGTCTGTCATTTCTTAGTTTTGGAAGCTGCTGGCTCTGCACTTCCTGTATATTCAGATATATCTATCATTCTCAGGTCTCTGATGTGGTTGAAGACTAGATAGGTATAGTCTCACAGTTAAATTTTAAGTTATTTAGGCATTAAAAGGAAGTTCTAAGTCTAAGAAGATGTTTTTGGTTGTGAGCCTAGCCTTTAACAGCTGAGCCATCTCTCCAGCCCTAAGAAGATGTTTTTAAGTTGGTAATACAAGTTAGGATGGGAACTGAGTTGGGTATAGAACTTTAAAATAATTGAAACATATAGATAGATAAGAGAATATTTTTAAATGTTTATTTATTACTTCAAGCTACATCTCCATCACAGTGCTTTCTTTCCACTCGTCCTGTTTCTACCCTCCTACCCTCTCCTCCCTCTCCCACTCATCCCACTCCTCCAATGTGGAGTGTCCCTATATATCAACCCCTCTCATTTCAATAGTCATATGAGGGCTAAGAGCTTCCTCTTTCACTGGGGTCCTACATGGAAGCACCCCTAGGCCAAATTGTCCCATTAATAGGTAACAAAGTCTATGTTCCTGATCCTTTTGGTGTGTTGGTTGTGGAATAGTTATCCTGTCCTATATGGTTAAAATTCAATTATAAGTGAGTAGATGCCATGTGCATCTTTCTGAGACTGATTTAGCTCACTCAGGATGAACTTTTCTAGCTACATCCATTTGGCTGTGAATTGCATGATTTCCTTGTTTCTGATACCTGAGTAGTATTCCATTGTGTAAATGCACCACAATTTCTATATCCATTCATCAGTTGAGGGACATCTGGGTTGTTTCCAGTTTCTAGCTATTACAAATAAGGCTGCTATGAACATAGATGAGGACATAACCTTGTGGTTTGGTGAGGAATCATTTGGGTGGATACCCAGAAGTGGTATGGCTGGGTCTTCAGGTAGGGCTATTCCAAGTTTTCTAAGATACCCCCAAGTTATTTCCATATTGGCTGCGCAAGTTTATACTCCCACCAGCAATGGAGGAGTGTTCCCCTTTCTTCACAACCTCACCAGAATGTGCTGTCATTTGAGTTTTTGATCTTAGCCATTCTGAGAGGTGTGAGATGGAATCTCAGATTCGTCTTCAGTTGCATTTCTCTGAGGAATAAGGATGCTGAGCATTTCTTCAATTGTCTCACTGCCATTAGAGATTCCTCCTTTGTGAATTCTCGGTTTAGCTCTGTTCCTCATTTTTTTATTGGATTATTTGGTTTCTTGGTGTTTAATTTTTTCAGTTCTATATAAGTTATAGACATTAGCCCTCTGTCAGAAGTGGGGTTGGTAAATATATTTTCCCACTCTGTAGGTTGCCATTTTGTTCAAATGAAAGTGTCCTTTGCGTTACAGAAGATTTTCAATTTCATGAGGTTCCATTTATTGATTGTTGGTCTTAGAGCCTGAGTGATTGTTGTTCTGTTCAGTTGTCATCTGTGCCAATGAGTTCAAGTTTTTCCCCACTTTCTCTTCTATTAGATTTACTGTGTCAGGCCTTATGTTAAAGTCTTTGATCTACTTTGACTAAGTTTGTGCAAGGTGATAAGTATGGGTCTAATTTCATTCTTTTACATGTCAACATCCAGCTAGAGCAGCCCCATTTGTTGAAGATGCTGTCCTTTTTCCATTGTACAGTTTTGGCTTCTTTGTCAAAAACTAAGTGACCATAGGTGTGTGGGTTCATTTCTGGGTCTTCAATTCGATTCCATTGATCCACTCATCTGTTTCTATACCAGTTTATGCTGTTTTTATTACTGTTGCTCTGTAGTACAGCTTGAAATCTGGGATGGTGATATCTACAGATGTTTTTTATTATACAGGATTGATTTAGCTATTCTGGGTTTGTTTTGTTTTTTGTTATTCGATATGGGGTTGAGAATTGTTTTTTCCAGGACTATAACAAATTGTGGGAGTATTTTGATAGGAATTTCATTGACCATTTTATTATGTTGATCCTACCTATCATGGGCATGGGAGATCTTTCTACCTTCTGATGCTCTTCTCAATTTCTTTCTTCAAGGACGTGAAGTTCTTGTCCTACAGGTCTTTCACTTGCTTGGTTAGAGTTACCCCCAGGTATTTTATATTGTTTGTGGCTATTATGAAAAGTGTTTTTCCCTAATTTCTTTCTCAACCCATTTATTTTTTGTATAAAGAAGAGTTTCCATTTTTTAAAATTAATTTTGTATCCACCACCTTGCTGAAGCTATTTATCAGTTGTAGGAGTTCTCTGGTGGAATTTTTGGGGTCACTTATGTATATCATCATATCATCTGCAAATAGGGGTAATTTGACTTCTTTGTTTCCAATTTGTATCCACTTGATCCCCTTTAGCTGTCTTACTGCTCTAGCAAGAACTTCAAGTACTATGTTGAACAGATATGGCAAAAGTGGGCATCCTTGCCTTGTCCCTGAGTTTAGAGGAAATGCTTTAAGTTTGTCTCCATTTAATTTGATGTTGGTTATTGGCTTGCTGTAGATCACCTTCATTATTTCTAGGTATGGTCCTTGTATGTCCGTTCTCTCCAGGACTTTTAGCATGAAGGGGTGTTGGATTCTGTCAAATGCTTTTTCAGCATCTATGGAGATGATCATGTGTTTTTTTTTTTTTTCTTTCAGCTTGTATATATGGTGAATTACATTGATGGATTTTGTATGTTGAACCATCCCTGCATTCCTGGGATGAAGCCTATTTGATCATGGTGTATGATACTTTTGATGTGTTCTTGGATTCGGTTTGCCAGTATTTTATTAAATATTTTTGTGTCTATGTTCATGAGAGAAATTGATCTGAAGTTCTGTTTCTTTGTTGGGTCTTTGCGTGGTTTAGGAATCAGTGTGATTGTGGCCTCATAGAATGAGTTTGACAGTGTTCCTTCTGATTCTATTTTGTGGAAGAGTTTGAGAGTATTGGTATTAGCTCTTCTTTGAAGGTCTGGTAGAATTCTGTGCTAAAAGCATCCAGCCCTGGGCTTTTATTTGGTTGGGAGATTTTTTTTCAATTTAAATTTATTTATTTGTTATTTCAGGTTACATCTCCATCATATTGTTCTCTTTCCCCCCTTTCCAGCCCCGCCCTCCCACTCTCTACCCCCTAATCCTTCCATCCTGCTCCTCGGGAGTGGAGTGTCCCTACATAACAGTCCCTTGCCCCAGTTCAGAAATCATATGAGGGCCAAGAGCCTCCTCATACACTGGGGGCACACAAGGCAGTACCAACAGTGAAAAGTGTCTCATTGCCAGGGAGGGAAAACTAAAAAACAAACCAACAAACAAACAAAAACAAACATAAAAAAATAAAAAGTCTATGTCCATTTTCCCTTTGGTGCGTTGGTTGTAGTATAGATATCCTGTACTATATAGCTAAAATCCTACTATAAGTGAATAGATGCCATGTGTATCTTTCTGAGTCTGGGTTAGCTCACTCAGGATGAGCTTCTCTAGTTCCATCCATTTGGCTGCAAATTACATAATTTCATTGTTTTTGATAGCTGAGTAATATTTCATTGTGTAGATGTACCAGAGTTTTTTAATCCATTCTTTGGTTGAGGGACATCTGGGTTGTCTCCAGTTTCTAGCTATTACAAATAAGGCTGCTATGAACATAGATGAGGAAACTTCCTTATGATTCTGTGAGGAGACATTTGGATGTATAACCAGAAGTGGTATGGCTGGGTCCTGAGGCAAAGCTATTCCAAGTTTTCTAAGATATCGCCAGACTGACCTCCATAGTGGTTGCACAAGCCTGCACTCCCACCAGCAATGGTGTAGGGTTCCCCTTTCTCCACACCCTCACCAGCATATGCTGTCATTTG
This sequence comes from Lophiomys imhausi, assembly GCA_907164525.1. Lineage (NCBI taxonomy): Eukaryota > Metazoa > Chordata > Mammalia > Rodentia > Muridae > Lophiomys > Lophiomys imhausi. The sequence continues at coordinate 3,360,361 of CAJQZJ010032798.1, forward strand.
AGCTTTTGATCTTAGCCATTATGACAGGTGTGAGATGGAATCTCAGAGTCCTCTTGAGTTGCATTTCTCTGATGATTAAGAATGTTGAGCATTTCTTCAAGTGTCTCTCGGCCATTAGGGATTCCTCCTTTGTGAATTCTCTATTTAGCTCCATCCCCCATTTTTTGATTGGATTATTTGGTTTCTTGGCATTTAATTTCTTGAGTTCTTTGTAGATTTTGGATATTAGCCCCCTGTCAGATGTGGGGTTGGTGAAGATTTTTTCCCAGGCTGTAGGCTGCCGTTTTGTTCGAATGACAGTGTCTTTTGCCTTACAGAGGCTTTTCAGTTTCATGAGGTCCCATTTATTGATTGTTGATCTCAGGTCCTGAGCTGTTGGTCTTCTGTTCAGGAAGTTGCCACCTGTGCCAATGAGTTCGAGGGTTTGTCCCACATTTTCTTCTAGTAGATTTAGTGTGACCAGCCTTATGTTAAGGTCTTTGATCCACTTGGACTTAAGTTTTGTACAAGGTGATAAGTATGGGTCTAATTTCATTCTTTTACAAATGGATATCCAGTTGGACCAGCAGCATTTGTTGAAAATGCTGTCCTTTTTCCATTGTGTGGTTTTGGCTTCTTTGTCAAAAATTAGGTGGCCATAGCTATGTGGGTCCATTTTTGGGTCTTCAATTAGATTCTATTGATCTACTGGTCTGTTTCTATACCAGTACCATGCTGTTTTTATTACTGTTGCTCTGTAGTACAGCTTGAAATCTGGGATGGTGATACCTCCAGATGAGTTTTTATTGTACAGGATTGATTTAGCTATTCTGTTTTTTTTGTTGTTGTTGTTGTTGTTCCATATGAAATTGAGAATAGCTCTTTCCAGGTCTATAAAGAATTGTTTTTGTATTCTGATAGGAATTGCATTGAATCTATATAGTGCTTTTGGTAGGATAGCCATTTTTATTATGTTGATCCTACCTATCCATGAGCATGGGAGATCTTTCCATCTTCTGATGGCCTCTTCAATTTCTTTCTTCAAGGACTTGATGTTCTTGTTGTACAGGTCCTTTACTTGCTTGGTTAGAGTTACCCCCAGGTATTTTATATTGTTTGTGGCTATTGTTAAGGGGGTTGTATCCCTTATTTCTTCCTCAGCCCATTTGTTTGTTGTATAGAGAAGGGCTTCTGATTTTTTTTTTGAATTAATTTTGTATCTAGCCACCTTGCTGAAGGTGTTTATCAGCTGTAAGAGTTCTCTGGTGGAATTTTTGGGGTCGCATATCATCTGCAAATAGGGATAATTGATTTCTTCATTTCCAATTTGTGTCCTCTTGATCTCTTTTAGTTGTCTTATTGCTCTAACAAGAACTTCAAGTACTATATTGAAGAGATATGGTAAAAGTGGGCATCCTTGTCTTGTCCCTGAGTTTAGAGGAAATGCTTCATGTTTCTCTCCATTTAATTTGATGTTGGCCACTGGCTTGCTGTATATTTCCTTTATTATTTCTAGGTACAGTCCTTGTATGCCCGTTCTTTCCAGAACTTTTAGCATGAAGGGGTGTTGAGTTTTGTCAAATGCCTTTTCTGCATCTAGCGAGATTATCATGTGTTTTTTTTTTTTCTTTCATCTTGTTTATATGGTGAATTACACTGATGGACTTTCGTATGTTGAACCATCCCTGCATTCCTGGGATGAAGCCTACTTGATCATGGTGTATGATACTTTTGATGTGTTCTTGAATTCAGCTTGCTAGTATTTTATTAAGTATTTTTGCATCTATGTTCATGAGGAAGATTGGTCTGAAGTTCTCTTTCTTTGTTGGGTCTTTGTGTGGTTTAGGAATCAGGGTGACTGTAGCCTCATAGAATGAGTTTGGAAGTGTTCTTTCTGATTCTATTTGGTGAAAGTTTGAAGAGTATTGGTGTTAGCTCCTCTTTGAAGATCCGGTAGAATTCTGTTCTAAAGCCATCTGGCCCTGGCTTTTTTTGGTTGAGAGATTTTTAATGACTGTTTCTATTTCCTTAGGGGTTATAGGGCTGTTTAATCTGTTAATCTGATGTTGATTTAGCTTCGGTAGGTGGAATCTATCAAGAAAATTGTCCATTTCACTTAGGTTTTCAAATTTGGTGGAGTACAGATTTTTAAAGTAGGACCTGAAGATTCTCTGGATTTCCTCAAAGTCTCTTGTTATTTCTCCCTTTTCATTTCTGATTTTTTGATTTGGATTTCTTCACTCTGCCTTTTAGTTAATTTGGCTAAGGGTCTGTCTATTTTGTTGATTTTTTTCAAAGAACCAACTCTTGGTTTCCTTGATTCTTTATATTTTTCTTTTTGTTTCTAAGTTGTTGATTTCAGCCCTCAGTTTGATGATTTCCTGCCTTCTGCTCCTCTTGGGAGTGTTTGCTTCTTTTTCTTTCTAGCTCTTCCAGTTCTACTTTTAAGTAGCTCATATGGGCTGTCACAATTTTCTTTTTGAAGGCACTTAGTGCAATGAGCTTTCCTCATAGCACTGCTTTTATTGTGTCCCATAGGTTTGGGTATGTTGTGCCTTCACTTTCATTGGATTTTAAGAAGACTTTGATTTCCTTCTTTATTTGTTCTCTGACCCAGTGGTCACTGAATAGAGAGCTGTTCATTTTTCATGAATGTGTAGATTTTTTTTTTATTTTTATCGTTGCTGAAATGCAGCTTTAATACATAGTTGCCTGATGAGATACAAAGGGTTATTTCAATCTTATTGAGGCTTGCTTTGTGTCCAACTATATGGTCAATTTTGGAGAAGGTTCTGTGAGGTGCTGAACAAAAGGTGTATTCTTTTGTGTTTGGGTGAAATGTTCTGTAGATATCTGTTAGGTCCATTTGGTTCATGATGTCTGTTAGTCTCATTATTTCTCTGTTTGGTTCCTATCTCTATGATTTGTCCGTTATTGTGAGTGGGGTGTTGAAATCTCCCACTATTAATGTGTGGCAATCCATGTGTGGTTAAATATTAGAAGAGTTTCTTTTACAAACATGGGTGTCCTTGTATTTGGTTGAATATATAGATATTCAGTATTGAGATGTCGTCTTGATGGATTTTTCCTTTAATGAGTATGTAGTGTCCTTTCTTGTCTTTTTTGGTTTACTTCAGTTGAAAGTCTATTTTATTTGATATTACGATGGCTACTCTAGTTTGCTTTCTGGGACCATTTGCTTGGAAAACGTTTTCCCAGCCCTTTACTCTGAGGTTGAGTCTATCTTTGTTAGTGAGATGTGTTTCTTGTATACAGCAAAATGATAGGTCTTGTTTACGGATCCATTCTGTAAGCCTGTATCTTTTTATTGGGGAGTTGGGTCCATTGATGTTGAGAGATATTAATGACCAAAGGTTTTCTTTCTTGTTATTTTGATGTAGGTGGTACTTGTATATTTCTTTCGGTTTAGCTGCAGTGGAGTTTTTTACTTCCTCTGTTTTCTTGTGTATAGTTATCTTCTCTGGGTTGGAATTTTCCTTCTAACATCTTCTGTAGGGCTGGATTTGTGGGTAGATACAGTTTAAATTTGGTTTTGTCATGGAATATCTTGTTTTCTCCATCTATGTTGACAGAGAGTTTTGCTGGGTATAGTAGTCTGACCTGGCACCTATGTTCTCTTAGGACTTGAAGGACACCTGCCCAGGCCCTTCTCAATTTTAAAGTTTCTGATGGGAAGTCAGGTGTAATTCTGATGGGTCTGCCATTATATGTTACTTGACCTTTTTCTCTTACCACTTTTAACATTCTTTTTTTTTCTCTGTACTTTTGGAGTTTCAATTATTATATGGCGAGAGGAATTTCTTTTCTGGTCTTATTTGTTTGGTGTTCTGTATGCTTCTTGAAATTTTACCGGCATCTCTTTCTTTAGGTTTGGGAAATTTTCTTGTATGATTTTGTTGAAGATGTTTCCTGGACCTTGGAGTCAGGAATCTTCCCTTTCCTTTATGCCTATAATTCGTTGGTTCTGTTTATTCATTGAGTCCTTGATTTCTTGGATGTTGTGGGTGAGTACTCTTTAGATTTTTCATTTTCTTTGGTTGTTGTACTAATTTCTTCAGTTGAATCTTCCATGCCTGAGATTCTGTCTTCCATTTCTTGTATACTATTTTTGATACTCATGTTTGTAGTTCCTGTTCTCTTCCCTTGATTTTCCACTTCCAAGATCGTCTCAGCTTGTGTTTTATTTATGGCTTCCACTTCCAATTTCAAGTCTTGAACAATTTTATTTGTTTTATACGTTACCTGCTCCAATTTGCTTGTTTGCAAATCTTTCAAGTCTTTCATTGCCTTGTCTCTTTCCCATTCATGCTGTCGGTGTTTGATTGGAGGTCTCTAATGGTATTCTCCATTGCTTTCATTTATAAAATTGAGGATTTTTAAATTCTTTCAGGGATTTAATTTCTTCTTGTAAGGACTCCATCATTTTCCTAAACATAGATTTGTCATCATTTTCATGTGTTTCAGCTGTGGTGGGATGTTCATGGCTTGCTGTGTTAACCATGCTGAATTTTGTTGGAGTCATGTTTCCCTGAATTTTGTGAGTTTTGTTCTTTCACTGAACTTTAGCCATATGGTTGTCCTTAGCTGATTGTTCCTGATGTCTTCTGGACCTGGTGCCAAGGAGGGAGCTTCGGTGTTGAGTCTGTACAATCTTGATGTTCTGTAGCTTAACACAAGCTAGGTGGGGTCTTTAGATGGGTGCTCAGTCTCAGTGGGCCCCCCCAAAGTTCACCCCTTCCCATTGTGTCCCAACTGGGGACTCTGGTTGGGGATTGGGTAGGATGAGTTATTCAAGCTTGCAGGGTCTTGAGTTCTGGCAAGTCTCTCTAGTGATGTTGGTGGGGTTCTAAAGACCACGGATTGTAGACTAGAGCCCCAGATCTCCTACCACTCATGTGTCTGGTCCAAGGGTCATGTCTGTGATCGTGGTCTCCCCAGGAGGCTTCTTCTAGGTGGTCCCTAGGGTACCTCTGTGCCTCTCAGGCCTAAGAAGTAAGCGCTTGTAGTCTGTATCACACAGGCCGTGCACAAAGGCCAAGAACTCACTTTTCCCACGCAGGAGCTGTAGATGCTGAAGACAGGGTATCCCACTGAGAAGGGACAAGATGCGCTGGATCCAAGATGAGCACCACAACCCATCTGCTGAGCTTGGACTCAGTGGAGTTTCACTGCCTTATAACTTGACCACCTGCCTTTTAGCCCACTTTCATCTTACCATTTCAGTGGGACTGCTGGTCCTCTCTAGTGTGTTGGAGTGACTGTGTGAATGTTGGACACTCAGGAATCCAGGGGGTACCTCTATCTGGCAGTTAGGGCTGCCTGTCAAGGCCCTGCAGTGATCAGACCTGCAGGACACTGTAACGGTGCAGGAAGAGCAGCCCTCTGACCTGTCTGGGCACAATGTTCTTCACATGATTGTATATCCAGTAGAGGGACCTGTATGTCCTATACCTTTCTGGGTAAGCCCAGATATGCTTGTGCCTCCCAAACTGCTGCTCCACTGGAGATAAATCTTGGTAATCCCACAGTTCTCCTGTATGGAATGCTGGCACGGAAGCTAGGTGCTCTGGAGGCTGGTGAGTACTCCTGTCTGGGGTTTAGAGCTACTCATTGGATATCTGAGTGTCTCATGCCCACTTCTGCAGTGGGCTCCATGCCCATGCTGGTTTGTGCTCTATGCCGCTGGACTCTGTCTGCTTCTGCAGCTGGTAGGTCTGCTTTACCTGCTTACCTGAGACCTGCTGAGGGACTCACACTAGTCCCTGGGTTCACAGGGTAAAACCCCGAGGGTTCATGCTTCTCAGGTTGCTACTCAGCTTTTTTATATTTCTGCAATGTTGTAGCTATTTTCCTTGTGCTCAAAATGTGCTCATGCTGTCTGCTGCCATCTTGGATTCGCCAGATAATAGAATATTAATATCGGTTGCCAAACATGTTTGGACTGGACATTGGGAATGTATGTTATACCTTATAATTTTCATAATTGTGGCCTAATTAGTCGTATTGTTTTGTATTGTATTTATTGTTATATGTATGAAAAAGAGCCTTTTATTGAACTAAAAGGGGGAGCTGTTGGGGACCGAAAAGATACACCTTAAATTTTAAAAATGATAATAATTCCATAACGACAATTTTAGGTTGATGCGAAATCAGTAAAAGAGTGGCAGCATTAATTAATCAATAAATGTATTCTGTTCTATGTGAACTGCTTGTGCATATTAGGTTCACCACACAAGACCCTTATTTTCTTTTGAGAATTAAGTTAGATGTGAGACTGATCTATATCTATGGTTAGACTGAATTCATTAAGGGAGGCAAACCAAGGTTCTTTCTTAGCACACTCTGAATATGTTTTTGTTTTCCATCTAATCCACACTGCCTCTCTGAGGGTGCTAGGAAAATTCAGGAGGCAGGGACATAAATGAGAGTGAGGAGTGACCCTGCTTGTTATCGCCTAACAAGAGTTAATAATTTTAAAATAATTATTTTATTTGTTGTTTTCACAATCTTACCAAGAAGACTACTACAGATTGACCCTCTGTGCTTCTATTTCTTTGGCATATATAATAAATTGAGGTTTTCTTGTTCTAGCCTCCTAACTGCAGCAGAACACCATTACATTCTTACCTAATTCATACACAGGCAGAATATATTCATTCTGCAACGATCTTCATTTGTAAATAGTAGCAAAGTAAATTAAAATGTGTTTCAAAACCCCAGATATGTCAGAGGCATTGCTTCTCCATTCAAATGAAGTGAGTTACCCCTCTCAAGAGAGTCAAATCTGTGCCATACTCTTGTCTTTCCTCCTAATGCATGCTTGCTATTGGTTTTGTGGGGTCTTAGTACCCATACTTCATTGCTCTTGCATTTATTCCCATCAGAAGAATCGTTCTAATATTTACTATGTCTGCATATGGTCAATACACTGGCCAATGATTCCTAAAACTGCTTAACTATTTTACTTCACATTCACTTTCTTCCTTCCCTCTTGCCAATTCATATGCAGTTGCTACTTGTGTCTTCAAATATTCATGCAGATCTGATTGTTTCTAGGCTGCTACATTGCAGCATTAAAGATTTTGTGCCTAAAAAAATTCTGGTACCGTGTAAGTCACTGAAGCATGGTAGCACAACCTTTGCCACCCATTGTTACTTGTTACATGATTTGTTAGAAAGGAATGGCTAATTTGTAAAGTTTGCAAAGCTTCTGTCTAAACCTGCCAAGTAAGATGCCATTTATATTCTTTTCACCTCTCTGTGGTTTTACCTATAAAGAGGCTGCATAAGGTCAGCTGTTTAGCTAATTGAGCTGGCCATAAGTTTATTATTGCTTCCTGTGGATTTGGTTGTTGATGTGCAAGCTTTTTCTGATACTGTTTATTTATATAAGCATTCAGATTCATAAGTGCAATTCTGACAGAAATAAAAATGTATAGATTTCTATTAAACAGCTTCCAAAATTACTAGGAAAGTCAATAAATGGGACCTTATGAAACTGAAAATCTTCTGTAATGCAAAAGATACTGTCATTAGAACAAAATGGCAGCCAATAGATTGGGAAAAAATCTTCACCAACCTGACAGAGGGCTAATATTCAAAATATATAAAGAAATTAAGCACAAAAAAAACCAAATAATCCAACCCAAAAATGGGGTTCAGAGCTAAACTGAGAACTCAAAAAAGAGGAATCTTTAAAGGTCAAGAGGCACTTGAAGAAATGTGCAATATTCTTGGTCATCAGGGAAATGCAACTCAGAAGGACTCTTGGATCCATCTCATACCCATCAGAAAGGCTAAGATCAAAAACTCAAGAAACACACATGCTGGCGAAGATGTGGAGAAGGAAGAACACTCCTCCATTGCTGGTGGGCGTGAAAACTTGTACAACCATTTTAGAAATCAATCAGACACTATCTTAGAAAATTGGTTATAGTTTTACCTCAAGAACAAGCCATACTCCTCCTGGGCATATACCCAAAAGATTCTCCACAAAACCACAAGGACATTGCCTTAACAATGTTTATAGCAGCTTTATCTGTAATAACCAGAAACTGGAAACAACCAGATGTCCTTCAACCAAAGAATGGATTTTAAAAACCCTATGGTACATTAACACAATGAAATAGTATACAGCCATTGGAAACAAGGAAATCAGGCAATTTTTAACCAAATGGATGGATCTAGAAAAGCTCATCCTAAGAGACCTAATTCAGTCCCAGAAAGATACACATGGTATGTACTCTCTTATAAGAAAGGGAAAATTTTGGATCACTCATGGCCAGAAGACTTGGCATAGACCTTTCTCCCTCCTCACTGTATTACAGAGAAAGTGTGAGATGCTCCAAGGACAGAAGGCAAAGTTTGGCTGAACCAATTGCATTCATAGAACGGTATTCTTTCAAACAGTGTGAAATGCCTTTAAGTAATGCCTATGGGTGCTAGACAGGAAAGTTAAGTGACTCTTAAAGATTTCGCATTTTCTTCAAGTCTTATACCACATCTCTAATGTAGGAATTACTCACCCACCCCCCCACCTCCCCCACACACAAAAGTGTGCAAAATCAGAACTTAAAAAACTCCATTTTCCTGTTGTCCCACAATCATTGTCTCCCAGGCTCCATTGAAACTTACCAGTAATAAACTTCTGCAGTTTCCTAATTCTGCCAGATAGACCCATTTTCAATATGAAAGAGACCAGGGAAGCTTGTCCTCTGCTAAGGTCTTGGCTTCCCCAGCCATGAAAATGTCCTTCTCATTATTGTTAGTCGATTGGTGCTTTACCCTATTCCACATCCAGCAATTTATTTCATAGATAAGCTACACTATGAGGCAAAACACTGGGAATATATTTGTGTGAAAGTGTGGTGTTTTCATATTTTTCCTCCCACAGAAATCTATGTAGAAGAGAACTGTGGTCATTACTTTTTTTTTTTAATGCATTCTGCTTATATCCAAAGAATGTCCAAGCTAGTCTAGTTGAGGCATGCATGTTCTCAGGAGATTGCTGCTCATCCCTTCTGTGCCCCAGTCAATTCTTCTTTTATCCTCAGCACTAGTCCATTGACACTGACACACTGATGCTCTCCTTGTGAGAATTAGCCTATCACATTCATTTACATCCACTTAATTGCTGCTGCTATTGTTTAGTCCGTTAACCTCCAGCTAGGGTGCAATTCGCATGAACACTGGGGAAGCACAACCATTCGATTAGTTCTGCAAAGTAGATTAAAATCTTATGCCTAATTGCAGACTGTCCATACCACTGCCTCCCTTCCAGCTCTGGGTTGAACATGCAGCACATCTTCAAACGAGGGTTCTTGGTTAGAATATAACAGCCCTGACCAGAATGGATAGTGGTTTGTGAGTACACTTCTATGCAAAGCACTATGCTAGGATCAAGGCTGGCCATTATCACCAGCCTGGTCTCTGCCAACACCTTCCACTTGGTCTTCTGATTGGCAGCTTGCCTGATCCACTCTTTTAAGGAGTTCACATGCACTAGAGCACCCAACTTGGTACATGATTATATTATTAGTCTGCCCAATTCATAGGAATTTCATTTTAAAATGCAGTCCCTCAGTAAAATTCTTACAAAACAGTCAAATAGTGTGGGGAATGAGAATCAAGAATATGCATATGACTTATAAATAAATCTCACTTGATTCAAAGTATGAGAGCATGTTGGCCATGACTAACTCACTGAGCTTTGCTTGGGATGACAGCAAGCCTGCTTAGGAAACTAAGTTGTTGCCTAGTAGCAAAAAGTGAAGTCTTAACATTTTCTTGGCAACATATCTTTGCTATGTTTCTGCTAAACTGGGATGGTTTAAGATGTATGTTTGGTTTTGTTTGTTTGTTGTTTTTGAGACAGGTTTTCTCTGTGTAGCCCTGGCTATCCTAGAACATTCTCTGTAGATCTGTAGAACAGGGTGGCCTCAAATTAAAAAATCCTCCTGCCTCTGCCTCCTGCGTGCTTCCATTAAATGCATGAGCCACCATACCCAGATGAGGTATGTTTAATTGTGCATCATCTAAAAGAGATGAGCTTAGATCCCTACTCCAGAATTCAAGATGCAGATGTAGGTCAGCTCTGCATTTAATCTAAATGCAATCAACCTCTGTGGCACATTTTTCTAACTGCCTTAAAATTCATCTAACTGATAACACTCAAATGCACTACAGTTTTTTATGGCCTAGCATCCTAATTATGCCATTTTGGCTAATTTGGGAGTGGGGAGAGGTTCTTACAAATCTGATGGTCACATACAAGAAGTGCTTCAGTTGACCTTTGGAGCCAATCTGAGATGCAATCTAAAAGCATACTACATATTGTATACCAATCACATCATTTAATTGTCTCAGCAGAAAGCATGTTTTACATCTCTTTATAAATTGACTGGGTCCCAGAAGGGTTCAGTGACCTATATGAAGTAACACAGTCATAGGCAAAAAAAAACCATTGAGTTGAAATCCAATTCTAAATGCCTGAAGGTCTATTTCATTCCTACTACTACCCAAAGAAGACAGAAATCATGAGTTGTGTCTTCAAGAAGGGGTTCACAAGATAGAAGAGAAGGGAGTTAATGTTTTTTCAGTTCATCAGTTGGTGGCAGTGGATATCACATCAACAGCAACAAGAGCACAGGAACTTTGATGGGCAGTATGAAAGACATTGTAATAGTTTGTTAAGAATACAAGAAGTCTCAGAGAGATAACTAAAAACCTGGACATGTAAAGCAGCTGGAGACTTTCTATCTGCTTGTGAATAAGGCAAAAGACACACTAAGGCTGATTTGAGATCCAAAAAAAATTTCTATCATTTAAAGCCATATTGCTGAGTCTCTTCTGAACATGCCAAACAAGAATATAAAATTTCCCTTATATTTTCTACAAAGGCTGAAGAAATGGCTATTATACACAAGGCCACACATGGAGCCTTTTATGAACCAATGTCTTGCTAATTTGTCAGTGCCTTGCCTTCCCCTCCCTGATCTGACTTCCTATTTTACACAAAAGGTGGGAACAAGAGAGAGAAGGAAAAAACAATTGGAAACAGAGGCACAAAATAACAATAATCACTCACATTGGAAGAACACAAGTGGAGGTTTGATTTTATATTTAAATACTTTGTTTAGGAATCAAGGCAGAAAACTGTTTCCTAAACTGGATTCTGTGTCTATAACTTCCCTTCCCTTTATTAACATATAATAATAACTATGACTGCATGGGCTTCACTTCAGAATTTTGGGCTTCTTGGAGTTGGCTGCTACAGAAAAGGCACAAGAGAAAAATAAAACCACAGCCTCCATCCTATCTCCTGTCACATCTCTGCACTTTTGGGGAGCCTCACGTGTGAACATTTACAGCATCTTCATATCTCCATAGTCTGACATCTCTGGGCTTGGCACAGATGCCATTAGTAAGGATTATGTCAAGAGAACAAGGTCAGGGTAGAGGAGCTCACAAGCCTTATGTAATAACCGGATATTAAGCATGACATATAAGCATGACCTAGCATTCTCTCTGCTGTGACAATGTCCCTGAGGTAGAAAACTTAAAGAAGGAGGAGTTTACTTTGACTCATGGCTTCAGAGGTGTTTCTCCATCATTGTTTGTCCCTGTTTGTGCAGAACATCATGGAAGGGGGGCGATGTTGTCATAGAGAAAGGTAATCACCTCATGGCAGCAGAAAGTAGTGAGAGAAGGATCTGGGGATCAGGTTTACCTTAATGACCAGTCTATAGTGACATACTTTCTCCAGATGGGCCACTTTCTAAAGTTTCCAGAGCCTCTCAAAGCAGTTCCACCAGCTAGAGAGTAAGTATTTAACACAGGAGCCTACAGTTGTTGTTTCATGTTCAAATCCTAACACTCTGAACATAGGTCTGGGACCACATGGGCAGGAAACAGATTTATATTAAGCATGACCTGTAAGTAGGGGATCAGGATTCAGTAGAAAAAGTCCATTAGTCCTTTGGAAGCCTGACTTTTTAAGAAGGAATAATTGGGGGTCATAGAGGAAAAACTTATGGTCCAGCAAAGTACAGTTCTTAAGGCAGGGACAATTTTGCCTTAATATAATACTATACAAAATCCTATATTAACATTCACTGTTTGGGCACCAGACTTCTGCCTTGATGATTCGTACTCCTCTAGCATTCCATGTGGCCACTATCATATCACACATGACAATCTGCACAGCACACAGTGAAGTTTGCAATACACAGCCAGGTCCCAACACTGGAAGCA
>CAJQZJ010032798.1:3372622-3385518 GCA_907164525.1 Lophiomys imhausi
ATTTAATTCAGCAGAAAATCTCATGCAAAAATCATGTTCTCTGCCTCAGTCTACCTGTAGATATAGAGGTAGCTAAACAAGGAAGGTCTTGTTTGCTGGAGGGAACTCTTCGGTGTGGTCTGGCTCTGGAACTACACCATGTTTCACACACAGTGACTTACTTTCAGCCCTACCGAAGGGAACTACTTCCCTTGAGAGGGTCATCTCTATGGACGAAACTTTAACATTCTCGCCCAGATGACTTACATGTACGTTCTTGTGTAAAAGTTGAAGAATGTCAGTTCTCTAGTGGCAGGACTGGAAACAAAAATGAAACCCAGAGACTTTATCAAGAAAATGGGAGGAATCACATTCATTACCGGCTCAGGCAATGGCATAACAGCTATACTTTTTTTAGCCAAGATTTTAACACAATTTCTCATTTCACTGATCCTAAAACTGAATGAATATTGATCAGTAGGGCTTTTTGTAGAACTTATGATGTTCCAAACCTTGAACTCTGTGCATTTCATGAACTCCCCTCTTACTGTACGACCGTCTTATGAAACCTGTACCCTATTGTCCCACTGCTGTTGTCTTTGTAATGATGACAACATGGTAATCAGAGAAGTTAAGTAGCCTGTCCAAATTTGCATTGCTAAGTTATAGAGTCGGAATCAAAGCAAGACATTAAGATCCAAGAGGCTTTCTGTTTCGCATCAATGCTTGTTTGCATGTGTGAAACGTACTTCTGAAAGATATATAAAGAGGAGGTAAATATGATTTTACTGTTTAATATTGCTAAAACCAAGGATGAATAGAAAGAGTGAAGCAGCATCAATATGGAGTGGTAGGCACCATGTTTAACTTCCTACTAAAAACAAAAGTAGCATATGATTATATATGTACATATACACATAATTTTATATATACATATTAATTATATTACTAATCTACATGTGAGAAATACTTTCAGGGCATTGGATATTAGGCAACAAAATAGAGTAATAATTGAATAAGCTATAGCAAACAAATAGCCTTCAGACTGTCCCAGATTATTCTCTTGCCAGTCAGTGTGCTTGGGCTACAGGTTAGAAGACAAGCCACTCTACTCATAAAATTTTTCTAAAGAAGAAGAAACTGTTTATCAATTCAAAGACTTGACCACACATGCATAGCAATAGTTGCACCTGTGATAGCCCCAAACTGGAAACAATTCATAATTACTGGAAACAATTACACAAATAACATATAACATCCCCAAATGTTGACTAGTCCCTTAGCAATAGAAATGAGGCAGTTACTCATCTGTGCAAAAGATAAATGAATCTCAGATAACTCTCCCCAGCAAAATGAAACCAAACAGCAAAAAAAGAGGGCATATTGTATTGTCAATATATGTAAAATTCTTAAATTTGCAAATGAATCTAAAATTACAAAGCAGAGTAGCAGTAGCCTGGGTGCAGGAATGAAGGACGGTGCAGGGATGTTAGGGAACTTTGAGGGTAATTGATATGTTCATTGTCTTAACTGTGGTGATGGTTCTATAGGTACGCACTTATATCAGAACTTGTCAAACTGTTTACTTTAAATATGTGCAATTTATGCTATGTCAGTTCTGCTGAAATTAAGTTCCTTTTTAAAAAAACTATAATGTTTTAATTAATAAGATACAATTTTCTGTTTTATAACTATAGTGTATAAAATGTATAAGAGTGGGAATATAAGCGGGGGGAGGTGTTGACACAAGCCTTTAATCCGAGGGAGGCAGAGGCAAGTGGATCTTTATGAGTTCAAGGCCAACCTGGTCTACAAAGTGAGTTCCAGGACAGATAGGGAAATCCTGTGTTGGGAAAGGTCTAATAACATTGCTTGTAATAGGCTGATTTCAATGCTGAGATCTGGCTACTGCCCCTTCTGAGGCATTCTCTTGATTGGCTAATAAAAGTTGCTGATGGCCAATATCTGGGCAGAAAAGAGAATAGGAAGGCAAGACTTCCTGAGATTAGAACAGGAACCCTGAATTTTACACAGAGAATTAGTTCATTCCACTAGGAGACATGGAAGCAGATAGATGTGTTTGAGAATGCTGCAAGGTAATCACAGGCACATGGTGGTTTGGGATTAGGTGATACTGGTTAAATTAGAGTAGCTAATTGAGAGTCTGCCCAGCTAAAGATTAAGCATTGAAACATTAAAAGGTCTTGGTGTATTTAATTATTGGGGAAAAAACTGGGGCAGTTTATAGGCCATCAGTCCAAGCAATCCAGGGCCGTCGGACTCCCACTGAACTCCAGTGAATCTCCCGCCAAGCCACCACTAATTCTACCAGCCTAATATAACAACTTATATTAGTTAACAGAGTTTAGGTTACAGGTGGTGTAGGCCACCCTTGGTCCGGGGCTCTTTCCCCAGGACAAATCAGGCCGCTGGTTAAGGCAGGCCAGGCCCATCTGCTGATATCCTGTGAAGCCGTCTGCTGCTCTGCCAAGCCAGCCGTTGCTTTGCTGGCCTAATACTTATTAATACTTATTAATAAATACAATTGATAATTAAATTGCAGTTTCAATCCTGTCTTGGAAAAAAAGAGTGGGAATATAGTTTATCTTATTCAATTACGATTTCTAATGCCCCAAACTGGGTGTCACAATCACTACTTCTGAATAACAAATCATCCCAAATGTAACACTGCAAAGTGGCCATATGCTATGTCATAGAGTCTGTGTATTAGCAATTAGGGCACAGTGGGATGGCGTCTATCTGCTTCACAATATTCAGGGTCTGGATACATTATGCCTCCTCCCCATCACTTGCCTCTTGTACTGTCAGGGACAAGGGTAGCCAGACTTCTGGTGGACCAGTTCTAGGCCCCAAGAGAGAGCTAGCAGAAAACTATGTCCCAAAAGCTCACATTCACTTCATTATTTCTGTTTGAAGCTGCTATAAAGATTTTCCCAGCTTTAAGGTGAAAGAATGCAAACCTCACATATCAGTAGGTCATTCTCAACACATTCACCAGCACTGGAAGAAAAACACATGAACAGAAATACATGGTGACGTAGTCTTATTTACTTTTTATTTGAAACCAGGTCTTTCTATTACATAGCCTTGGCTCTCCGAGAACTCACTCAGACCAGGCTGGCTTAGAACGCACAAGGATCCTCCTTCCTGCCTCTGTCTCTCAAATGCTGGGATTAAAGGTGTGCTCCACTATGTCCAGTCATATTTAAAACTTTAGTTAGTCACATAATGTCTGTGTCCTCTAATTGAATAATTGAGCATCAATTGTTAGGGCTTTGGAGTTTCACAGATATTCATTCTATAGGAAGTGCATCTCTTATTCAATATTGTTCCAAGGAAGAACACGTTATCACATACTGTAACAAGTGTGTAATTTAATAAGATAAATACAGAAGAAAATATGAATAAGGACATTTTGGCATAGATGGATGAAGTCTTGGAGAAGACAGTTACTGCTTTCAGGATCAGCTGAAGGAAGCAAGAATTCCTCCCTGTGGTGTGCGGTCAATTCTGGACAGCTGCGGTCCATCAGATTACGGTTTAGTGCATAATGAGCAGCATCCAAATGAACTACAACTTTAAGTTTGTATGTGTAGGGTGTGTGTACATATGCATAATGTATACGGTCACACAGAAAGGCCACAGGAGGATGCTGAGTGTCATTCTCTGGTACTCCCAGACTTATTATGTTAAGACAGGGTCTCTCACTCTATGTGGAGTTAGGCTGGAATCAAGCAATCCCCCGAGATCCTCTTGTCTCTGCCCTGCACAGTACTGGGGGTTCAGGTGCCCATGGCCATTTCTAGATTTTTATATGTGTTCTGTGAATTTAAGCTCAGGTCCTCATGTGTCCAGCAAGGTTTCATCTTGCTGAGCCATCTCCATTGTTCCTAAATTCTATTTCAATATGGAATTTTAGATCCAGGAGTAAACTCAGCAGTCCTTTAAAACATTTTCTAAAGATGAGAGCCATATTTATTACATCCCTAAAAGTTCACATGAAATTACAGGTAGCTACTCTGGTAGTCTATGTGGAGGAGACAGTGGAAGTTGGTTCAGTGGGAATAATTTTATTGGCAAAATATTTCGTGATACAAAATGAAAAGTGTGTTTGCATACATGTTAAGACAACAACATTGCCCTCATATTTCTTATAAAGCACTGACTCTGCCTATTATTTTTATGCCCTGGTAGATTTTGGCACTTCTGTGATTTCCTTTGATATATGATTTACTATGTCAACTAGTCCTGAAGAAAGAAATCCACAGTAAACAAACAGACTGACATTTGTCCAAGCAAGAATAAATGCTCTAAAAGTCTTCAAACATGTGTTACATAAACAAGAAAGGAAAGATGAAAATCCAATCCTATTCCTTACCAAAACTTCTAGTTCATTCTCTCTCTCTCTCTCTCTCTCTCTCTCCCTCTCTCCTATTTCTTGAAAATAAATATGCCAAAGGAAGCAAAGTCCAGGCTTCAGATCTAGGAACATTTCCATCAAAGATGAGCTGCTAATCATGAACTAAGGCGGGGAAAAGCCATTTGCTTCTTTTGTGCCTCTGCCTCTGCTGTGGTCCTGTCAGGCCTGCCCGAACATCAGCAGAGTTCAGTGGTAATTAAAGTAACAGTGTTGTGAGAAAAGTGTGAATTACTTTTACAGGGAGCCTTGGATGTTGCTCCTGAGTGACAAAGCTCAGCAGGGGGCCTCTGCTGGATGTTAAAGAGTGATGGTAGTCGGCCTCAGAAGGTGGCTTCCCAGCACAATGCAAAATTGTGACTTTTCACAAGTTGGTATCTCTGCTACTGTCTGAGTTATCGGCTCAAATTTTAGATTTGTAATTTTTGTTTTGGCATGTCTATGAGCAAGACTATGTCACATTCAGGAAATGTGGCTGTTCGATAGAATTACACAAAGCTAAGCTGTATTTTCTATCTTTCTTTTCCCTGGATTTTTTCACTCCATTATGGAATTATTTCAACCTTGAAGGTTATTGAAAATAGTAAGGAAAAAGCAATGAAGGGGTTGCATGCTTAGCCTTCACAGCAAGTTATTCCAATGTTAAGTGTCAAGGCTGTTTCTGTCATTTTCATTAAAAAAAAATTATTGTGTGTGCACACGTGCGTCCCGTGGAGCACATATGGAAGTTAGAGGATAACTTGTGAGAGTTGATTTTCCCCTTCCACCATGTGGGTCCCAGGGCTTAAAAATCAGGTCATTAGGTTTAGCAGCAAGTGCTGTTACCTTCAGAGTCATTTCACCCAAGCTTTTCTGTTTTTTGGTTTTTGTTTTTTCTTAAAGAAGTGGCTATGAGCACTCTGGCACTCTGCTGACAACCCCCTACATATGCAGCTTTGTGCTCTCAGGATAGAAACATCCACATAGATGGGCTCCTCCTATCAACCCAATCAGGAAACGGTCAGATGTTGCTCTATGAGGCTGAGGCTCTTGTGGAGCCAACTCCCATACATACGTGATACATTGGTGATTCTGTTCCTTATGTAGCAAGAGGAGGAAGAAATGTCATTAGCCAAATCCAATACACTACCTTCTGCAGATGTGAAGCAAGAGAGGAAAATAGCTCAATGGATTATTACTCACTTCTCCTAGCAACACTATGAGGATTCCTGAGTCAGCTTCATGGAGCAAGTGTGGTAGTCCATGGAAAGGTATCACCAGTGCAGATTGGGCAGCTGTGCATGCAGGAAACAGGGTCATGTGCAACTGGACAGTGTGTGAGCAGGGAATGATCAGTAGTCTGGTAATACTCATATCAAATTTTTTTTGTTTTGTTTTGTTTTGTTTTATTAACACACAGTCCATAAAATAATTGGACAAAAAGTGCCCAAGTGTGAACAGAGGAGCAGTGTGTGGATCTGTGGGCTCTGCAAAGCCAAAGCCGTGTGACACTGTTGACCAGTGGCTGTAAAGTCTGACAACAGAGTCCCGATATTGACACTTACAGTGTCCGTCCTATTTCCTCATGAGCAAAAATGTTGTAAAACATGCCCACATATTATTTTGAAAATCAGGCAAAAATTAAAATGTAAAGATGTTTTTAGCAAAAAATGTCCCACATTTAAGATGAAGTTGACAAACCTACCTTGTCATTATCTCCACCAAACTAAATGCTACGATGAAGCATGTGACTCACAGGATCTCCTTTGCTGTTAGATATTCTGACTGTGATTTGTCAAGCAGTGGGGTCATATTTTTAAGTAGAAGGTTATGAAATGGCATTTAGGGGATGAGGTTGCAAAATGTCAATCAATAGATGGTTTCAATGGACAACAGTCACATAAACAGAACAACTGGGGTGCTCTGAATGACATTCTTTCACCCCACTACTGCAAAGTTTAATTAGTATGCAAATGGCACACTCGTTTACTATTGACATAATGCCACCCCTCCTTGGCCGAGCTGTCAGGGTACATGAAACTGTAAAACTCCTGAAACTAAACATTTGTCATAAACTGATCCTTCCAAAAGTAACTTAACTAAAACTGAAAAGGCAAGAAAGGTACAAATTCCTTTAAAATAAAAATAAAAGGCCACTTCTCAAGTCTCTCAGAGCCCAAATTGCTTGGGAGAGATTTACCATATTATATTGGGCTGAGGGTACACTCTGGGGGAAAAAGGCATGAACCACCAACCCCACAGTGATGAAAAGCAAAGTGGGCAAGAAAAAAATACCCTCAATTGACACATCTATTTTCATCACATCAAATCAGCCATCTGTTCTTGATACAGTTTATTATCATTAGGAAGACTTTCTCAATTCAGACATGGTGATGAGGAAAGACGAAGAATTAACAGATAAATAACCAATTTGGAAAATTCAGGCTGAGACCCTTTTCCTCCAGTTTCCATTCCCTCCTTCCTCCTGCTCAGTGGCGTGATTAGACACCTTTATTGTGCTGTTTTCCTCTCCCTCACATAAGCACAACAAATCATGCACACTCCGTTTGTACTGAATGATACAAATGATCAACAAAAACAAAAAAAAAAATAATTTTCTACTGTTGAAAATGACTGCATACACTAACAATGACAGGTGGTCACATTGAGAGGTAAGGAAATTAAATACTATGAATCGAAGTCTAAAGATACTCATGTTTTCGTTCTGGAAATAGCAGTTCATGCATTTTCCTTGGATGGGAATGTTTAGAGGAGAGCCTCTGGAACCATCAAGGAGGGAATGCCTCCAACAGCTCTCTGCAGGATTACAGAGAAAGACAAAGTCAATGCTGAAAACTAGTAATGAAAAGAAAATATTTAAGTCATATGATGGCCACTAACTTCATAAAGTGAAGCTAGAAATTCACAGAAGTTAAGCTTATAAATTCAAGGGAAAAGAAAACAGTTAAAATAGAACTCTTAACAAATATCAACCGGGCTACATAAAAATTATCCAAGCTGGTTATTTTATCTATTTAATGTCAAAAAAGGGAAAAAAAACTTTGATTCTCCCTCAAATAGTTCATAGATTCATGACATTAGATTTCTAATACTCTCACACACAGATTTTGTAACAAGTTTGAAATAATACTTTTTAACTACAAACTCAAAAATGCAAAGAAGAGTTGGCATTAAAGTTAAACCACGCAGACTCCTTCTCAAAGCTTCTGTCCTAACACTCAGATGAGCCAGACATGATGGCTCACATCTGCATTCCCCATTCTGGAGAAACTGAGGCAGGAGGACTACTGAGTGAGACTCTGTTTAAACAAACACATAAGCCATCTAATATCCAGAGTATTTTGTATGACTGTATTCGTTCTTTGATCACATTTTAATAATTATTTATTCTGATCATTATTAATTCCTAGGAATACACATTAAGTAACTCCTTATTCTGCAACTGTGTTGCTCTTGACAATTTTGCACTTGACATGGTCCATTTTCAGTTTCATCTGTCATGTGCCTCCATGCTCCTTAGTACAGTCTTTGTTTCCTTCGTTGCTACAGCAAAGCAAAATACCTTCACAGTTACTCTGCCACAATACTGATCACCTTACAAAAGTATGTTAAGAAGGTACTGTACTAAACTCTGGGCTGCACAGAGACCTGGCCTCATGTGGGCATTGACTCCTTGGAGTTTAACTTTCTGGATCGAGGGAAAAAATAGGCCTTAGGCCAAATCCAGCTTGACATCTGAACATACATTTCTGCAATTAGATTTTGTTATAGAACATAGACCTCCAATATATTTATATATTGTCTATAACTGTTCTAAGGCAATCATAAAAAAGTTAACTAGCTTAAAATATTTTCTCCCTGGATCATAATAGAGAGAGATGATGGGCTCCATATTCATCTCCAACTGATGGGCTCCATATTCATCTCCAACTGTTTCAGCTTTTCTTTCTTTCTTTTTTTTTTGGCTTAGCAAGTATGATGTTGGTTTCTTATGGTTTCAGTGATTCCATCCACAGAAATGGATACTTGTTTGAACTTTGACCAGCTTCTGTCCACCTGCTTATGTTATTCACACATTACATACACCCAGAAATAGATGACCAGTATAAGATAATTGAAATTAAATTTTCCAGAAGCAACTTTTTTTTTGCTTTGTTCTAATCACTGACGAACTTTGAGCATCTTTCATTTTCCTTCAATATCTAGGTAACAAAGAAGAAAAAAGAAAGAAAGAAAGGGAGAGAGGGAAGGAGGGAAGGAGGTAGAGAGGGAGGGAGGAAGGAAGGAAGGGAATGACTCCTATTCTTTATGTACAGTCAAGTACTCTTTTCTATTGCCACTACTTCTTCCTGGGCCCCCAAGTCCTATGCTTTGAATATTACAGTCAAATAAAAAAAAAATCTCCTAGTAATCAGTCTCTTGTGTTTATAAATACTTTGTCTTTAATCTCCTATCACCATGTGGACAATCTACAGTACCTTTCCAATGAAATTCTCAATCTGTGAATGAAGCTCTCCTTTGGAAGGATGCTACAAAATCGTTTCAAGGCAGTGTCTAGAATCAGAATAAATACTTAGGATGCTGAGTAGATGCCTTATGATATCCATTTCCCAAGTGCACACAAATGCTGTGGTAACTGAAATATGAAAGTGTTGACTGATATTACTGATTCATTGTAACTTTTTCTCATTTTGTATTTTCCTCAGCAATTGATTCTAACAGTGCAACTCCTTTTTGACTGTATTTTGTGAGATAAAGGTCCTCAGAGGCCACTGAATGCTTTCTCTTTCCTTGGGGAAGACTTTTATTGATTCACAATAGACCTATGGGAGTCCAAGGGTATTAGAGAAAAAAAATCAAAAGTTAAAAATAGCTAAATGTTACTTTCTCCTTTCCTCTCTTGGCCTTTCTCCTTGGAGAAAACTATGGATTTGGAAGACTTTATGGGGATAGAGAAAATCCTTAGGGAAAAGAAGATTTCCCAAACCTAACATGGTGCTAGACATCAAGGGTAAGGAACTTGAGGGCTCCCTCGGTATTTCTACCTAGTCTGGCACTGTTGATGGAGGAGAGCAAACAAATTTGGGGCAGAGGCTCTCAGAAACTATGTGGCAGAGTAGGTTGTTCTGACCCAAGAAAAAGACAGAATTGGGCCTGTGAGTGATTCACTGGGAACCTGGGGATGTGTTGACATTTATTTAGCTCCTGTGGTATGACAACCATTAGAGTATGCCTCTTAGCTTTTATATAAAAAAAGAAAAAAAAAGATATCCCTGCCCCTAGAGGCATTGCAGATGTGACTGCTATGTTACATGTGCATCAGTAGGTGAAAGAGAGGAGAGAGGCTATATCTACATTCAGTGTTCTGACCTATGAACATTTGAATGAATAGTAGCCTAACATTCCTGGGGGGGGGAAGCAAGCTGGATACCAACACCACTTTGGTGCATGGGGTAGTCTGTGATGATTACCAGATCAGTACCAGGCAAGAACCAGATAGGCTCCCAGGACAGGGCAAACCAGAAACTAGAAGAATTCTGCCTGGCTCTGGAGGTGAGGGTTGTGGGTGAGCCAACCCTGAGGGAGTGGGAGAGCAGGCCCTGCACCTTGCCTTGGTAGCACATTATACCTGGTCCTGGATATGGGGTATGTGGGTGAGCCAGCCCTGAGGGAGTAAGTATGGGAGAGACAGCCCTGCCTTTGGTCTACTATGTGGTGGCATTGGCTAGGGAGAGATGATCTCCCCTCCCTTTTGCCCTCACCACCATTGGCTGACAGGAAATCTGGCCCAGATGGGGTCACAAGAACAGGAGAGCTGTCCCTGCCCCTCACATGCTACAGCATTTGGGAGAGCAGGCCCTGCGTCTTTCCATAGTAGAACTGGCCATGCAATTGGGGGTTGCTGGTCCAGATCCAGGGTTTTCAGTTGGTCCATCCCAACATCTACCCCATGGATGAACAGCTGGAGTGCAAGAAGAGGTCAGTTCCACAACCCAGGACTGCAGGATCTCCATGACACAGGACAGTTACGGCATATCTGAGAGGAGGTCCAGTGAGGTTCCAGTACTGATGGAATAATGGAAACCAGGGACCTCGTACCAGATCAGGGAGTCATTATAATGAACATTTGCAAGCAGAATGTGTGGACAAAGGGGAATACTGTGGGACATTCTGAGATACACTGCAGCTTCCACAATGAGCTATTATTTTCTATGCTGGGACAGATTGCAAGGGTGGAGGGTGGGTCTTGGAGGAAGTGGGAGAAAAAATAAAATAAAATAAAAAAGGAAAAAAAGATATACATATTTTAAAAGACCCATGATTTGGCTATGTTTACAGGGTTAAACAGCTGGAGCGGGGGCTGGGGTGGAGTGGACGGGACTTGAAACTAGTTCTAAGTGACTTCTAAGCTTTTTCATGCTTTACTAATCACCAAGTTATCTCTTCCAAATATCTTTGAAGCATTTACAAGTCACTCCCATCATGAAGACCATTATCCAATTGCATATCCTAAGTCCTTCCTATATCCCAAGAATTATTATCTCATTAATAGAAAGGGCAGAAAATGTTTTTAAAAAGTAAGTCCTTACATTGGACATGACAGTTCTTTAAATACGTAAACAAGTTAGGGCTGGTCCTAAGAAGAGCACTGGCTCTCTCTCCACTGAGACACACCAGTACTCACAGAATCTGGGATGTATAGGACCTAACTCAGAATGGAAGCAATGACTGCTGTGGTTAATTTGCACCTTAAATTCATTTTCCAAGTCAGACTGAAAGATACCTGTGATTCCCTGGGGGCTCAATCTCCTCCTGTTGCTTGATGCAGAAGGAAAATGGTAGAAACTCTTTATAGCTGGAACTTGCAGAGAGCAGCTCTCCAAGATGACTCACATGCAAGTAAAGAGTAAGTAAAATAAGGATAAAATGATGGCATTTTTCAGGAAACAGCTCTAGGTCCTTGAAAATGATTATTTCTGTTTGCCTGTAACTGTAAAAATGAGTTTCAGGTAATAGCTTTTCTTTTATATAGTAAATGATGAATGACCATTTAAACATTGACTCATCTACCAACCAAGATAGAAACTATAAAAACTTCCTGTACTGAAAGGGAATGTGAAGGCTGAAGTCACCTGATTTTTCAACTAGGTGGTCACACCATGGGGATATTCATTTGTCTTTGCGTCAACTCTAGAATTACATAAAATATATTTTGCCAGCCAAGGAAATCAAGCCCTTTAGCTTCTAGAGATTATATTTTTCTCCATCCCTGTAAATACATTTTCATCATCCAAGTTAGTATATACATATATCCTCTTTCAAAATTGTAACATCCAATCAAATGACCAATAAAGACATCCATCAAAAGTGGCAATATTCTT
This sequence comes from Lophiomys imhausi, assembly GCA_907164525.1. Classification (NCBI taxonomy): domain Eukaryota; kingdom Metazoa; phylum Chordata; class Mammalia; order Rodentia; family Muridae; genus Lophiomys; species Lophiomys imhausi. Next base: position 3,384,422 of record CAJQZJ010032798.1, read on the forward strand.
CTATGAATATTTATTTTATAAAAGGATTAAGTAAGAATTCTAGTCATTAGTGAGGATAAGGCCTGCCACAGATTGGGTTGGGGGAAGAAGCATCTGAACAAAGAAGAAAGGACAGTTCAGCCAAGGAAATGATCTTCATAAAAACTCATTGTAATTTTAAGTTATTAGTTTTTGCTTGTCGTAGAATTATTAGTGCCCCTTGCTCAGTTTCCACTTAACTGCCACAACAGTAGCAATATAGTGACTGAAACATCTGAAAAGAGAGAAAAGGACAGACAGAGTGGACACAGGGGAAGGCCAGAATGCTAGCCATTTTCCTGTCCAAATCCAACTTCCGTGAATTCATTACCCTCATTCCTTAGGCACAACTGTTGTGAGATAAATATCTTAGTTCTTATCATTAATATGCACCACAGCTCATCTTCTCACAGTGAAATAAATTATTAGCCAAAACCATCTTCCTCCTCTCCTGATTTTCCTGTGCTGCTGCTGCTGCTTCTCCTTCTTGTTTTTTGTTTTTCAATACAGGGTTTTACTGTGTAGACCAGGCTGTCCTTGAGCTCACAGTGATCCACCTGCCTCTGCCTCCTGAGTGCAGGATTAAAGTCGCACCACCACCATCTGGCTTAGTCTATAGTTCTTAACTAGAGTGACAAAGACCAAAGAATGCATCACTGGGAAAATAATGCCAACTTTCAAAGCCCATTGCCCACACTTCTTAAACAATGCAAACCCATACTTTTACCTAGGTATTAAAGGGTGACAGAGTGAAGACTCCACACTGTACTCAAAGGAAAGCTTTTTATCATTTTTATATGCAGTTGTTCATCAGATTCTATCAGTTATATTTATTTCTATAGCACATTTATTCAAAAGGCCAGCTAAAGGATTTCAGCAGAAAATCAAAGAAGCCATGGAATCTCTCTCCAGTCATTAGTTTTTTAATCTAATTTTTCTGCTTAATGTTGATTGTTAGAATGAAGAAAATATCTACAACATCAAATAACATTTGATAAATCCACTTACTAACTAAGCCTCACAGAACTCTTTCACACACACACACACACACACACACACACACACACACACACACACAC
>CAJQZJ010032798.1:3385918-3409704 GCA_907164525.1 Lophiomys imhausi
GGGGGAGGTCTCTCTATTAGTTGAGGGTTTTTTTTTGTTTTAAGTCTTCTTGTGTTTAGTGTTTATCTTTATTTATTTGTCTTTTGTTGTTTATTTATTTATTTTAAATATATTTTCATTTATTTTTGAGTATTTTATATGTGTATATGTAACAGTAACTTTTATTCTCTTGATGTCATTGTTGTTTCAGAAGCTTACTGCCTCCATCTGCTAACCTAGGCCTAATCCTGGAAGCTTCTAGCCTCCATACAGTCTAATCTAGGCCTAGAATGTGTTCAGCCTCTGAGACTCACTGCTGAATGGGCTCACCCTTTCTAGCTCTTTCTGAACTCTGGCTGGCTGGTTCAACTCAGCTGTTCTGGCTCAAATTCCTCTCCAAGCTTCCTTCTCAGCCTCAGACCTAATTGCTCTACTTGGCCTCACACTAACTCTGGCAACTGTTCTAATCTTCTGACTCCTTCTTATTCTTTAACTCCTTCTGCCTTTACCTGTGTCTAGCTTGTTCTTTCTTCAACCTGCCTCTGTAAAACCCTCTCGTCATACTGAATTCCTCTGAATGCGACAAACTGAACTCCACTCCACGGCCTCTCAACTCACCGACTGAACTGAACTGACTGAACTGAAGTGACTAGAACTCAGAGATCTGCATGCCTCTGTCTCCTGAGTGCTGGGATTAAAGGCGTGTGCCACCACACCTGAACCTAAGCCTTTCTTTATACCCTGGTCTATACCAGGTTGGCCTTGAATTTAGATCTGTTTGCCTCTGTTTCCTGGGATTTAAAAGGATGTCTGTATTCCAGCCAGATCACACAGACCTAGAAGATCTTTGGATGTGACCTCTTGCTAGAGCAGCCATGTTCTGAATTATGACCACAATCGCCTCCCTACTCAACTGCTTCCTGGACACCCCATCTTCCTTTCAATTTTTCATTTTGTTTTTAAAATAATACAACTTCTTTTTCTTTTTTTTTTTAATACTTGGTCCAATTTGCACATGGGTAAAGAACTACCCACTGGAGCATGGGTAACTCACCAGAGGCCACATCTCTGAAGAAAACTGACTCTCCCTCCCTTAGCAGCCATCAACTGGCAATTGTTTCTCAGCCAAGGGTGGGACTTCCTGAGCCTCTTCTCACAGTGTTGGAATGTCGACTAGCTTGTCTTGTACAGCAGCTGCCATGAATTCATGAGAGCAATGGGCCTGGCCTGTCCAGCCTCTTGCTCCTACAATCTCTCCATTCCCTCCTCCAGGATATTCCTTGAGCCTTGGCAGAGAAGGCTAAAATGCCCTTATAAATGTCTTTGCTGGATCCTTAACCACGATATCCGGGTTAATCATTGCACCATGCAGCTTGGCATACATTTATTCTGAAGTTCACTAGAGTTGAGTGTTGGGTGGAGATACCTGAGGCTAACCTTAGGTTTCTTTGTGAGAACCCACTTGTTACTTATCTGCCTACAGAACAACAAAAATACTTTAAAAAATATACAGTTTTAGTAAAACTATATTTGTATCCCTCTTTTCCCTCCAAAATAATATTTTTAACATACTCAGTTTTTTTCTTTAATTTCAGTGAATTTTTCTACATTTACTTTGTGAAAATTTTCTGAATCCTTTTATAGGTTTTTCTTTTTATTTTCTTCTAGAATGTTACAAATTACATAATGTCATCTTTATCATTTTTTACAGCAAATTATTTCTGATTTCTTTTATCCTTATATCTGCCCCTGTACCATGTGTATTCATTCTGAATACCTTAAGATTTCTCTAGGTCAGAAATTAAGTACACCTGTGTTTACTGATCTTCGAGGTAAGCAGGAAAGTCTAAGCTGATGTGACCTACAGAAAGAAGTTCGTGCATAGGACCTCTGAAGTTGTGCTCCCACAATGCTGACAATCTAACCCACACTTAGTTCCCAACAGCTTACAGGGCAAGTCTGCATGACCTCACTTAACCTTCAAGCAGTTCTAAGACAATGCAGACAGACAGTACTATTTCCACTTTTCAGATATGTGTGAAAGTTGAATCGCTCCCTATATGCAGAATAATAGATAATATCAGTCAAAAAAGTCATTTGAATAAACTGGTCTTTTTTTTCTCTTGAGCATTTCCAAAAATAGTACTTATTTTTCCAGGTCCCTTTGCAAACATCTTTGTGATATATACCTTGATAAAGTTAAAAAAAAATCAACAATGACTTTGCAACACATTTCCTCCCATCCATGTCTGACTGGACCCATCTTTAGCTTCCAAGATCAGATGAAACTGGCACAGTATGGTGATATGGCTGGAGAGCCTGAAATACAACCCTGAAAAGATGAGAAGAAATGTTGCTGTAGTGCTGAGACCTAGGGAAAGATTTTACTTCTCTGATATAACAATGGGCAAGTCTGGCATCTCACTTTCCTCCCTTCTTTTCTGACTCAATAAGGGTGCGATGTCAAGACATGGGCTGTTACTGGAGCCTCTAGGAAAAGGGCAAAGACAAGTCTGATAGAATTGACCCCAACAGGGCTGACTTATGGAACCAACACCCATTGCCTGCCTTCCTCTAAGCTCCTGATTCCTGAGAAAAACAGGCCTCCCTACACACAAGTCATATGAGTAATGGTCTATGTTACCTGCAGCTAAAGCTTTCTTAATACTTTCAACTCCTGATAATATCCATGCAAGGAAATATCTTCAGCTCAAAAACATGTATACACATATCTTCAATTTACATCATAAAATGGTTGATACTTTCCTATCTTCTTCTTATAATTAGAAAAGTTAACTAAGGAACTGTGACCTCACCTGGGAAGAAATGAAACCTCCAGCATTTTAACTCACTGGGCAAGTATTCAAAATGAATTGTTCCCAGAAGCAGAGTTAATTTATGCCAGTTGAATAGAAAATAATATTAGTTTAATTCATTGTGTTTCCAAGTAAATCAGAAGAATAACAATGACTGAAATTTCTTTGTGTACGAATCTAAATATTTTTCCTTATTGGCAAGACTGTATTAGACACTGAATGATTATTTTCATTTACATGGTATAAGCAATTCACTTTCTCATACATCTTAAAAGTCTACCTACACAGGAGATAAGAATTATACTGTTTTATATTAAAATTGATATAATTTCATGAATCATGTTCATTGGCTGATGATTTATAAACTATTTTCCTCTGGAAGACCTCATTATTTTTGAAGACATTACTATTACTGCTCTCAAAAAGGAAAAAGAAAAAAGAACCCAACTTAACACATACCTACCACTTTGTGCCAATTTACAAGTTAGGAGTGATTTAGGCAAAAATTTTAATTGGTTTTGAATTGTTCAGTTGTCTCAGGACTACATAAACATTAAATAATTCATGGAGTAAATGAAACCTTTTAACATAGCATACTAAAGTTATTTGGGCAGGGTTTTTTGGCAATAATCAGATAATTATATATAACTAGTCATCATTACTTGAACAAATTACTTTCTGTTGAGCCATGAAAGAGGTTTCCTGGCACTGTTCTGAGCTCAACTAATTTTATTGACAATAGGTGTCTGTCTGCAGAACCTGTCCATTGGTTCTGTGGTTGGTTGTTTAGCATGGTGTAGGCTCTGCTCTGGAGTGGGCCTCTCTTAATTATATCATTTTTCAAATAAATATTTATATCTTTTATTTTGAAAAATCACAGGTTCAGGAAACTTGGCAAACATGTACATATTTGGAGAGCAAAATGCTTTTACTTTCATCCATTGTAGATTATCTGTAATAATACTCTACTTCATGACACAGCAGACCAGTGAAGAAAAAAAAAAGGCACACAGTTATTCACTGTGTGTTTAAGTACTTAAAACAGAGAAGTCGCTCTGCTTTCACACAGTCCTGTTCCACTAATTCACTGAGTCAAACGGTTTCAAGTGCTGTGGTGTGGCAATCAAGCATCAATGCGCTTGTGCAGTGGAAAGGCTTGTGTTTGGGAAGGGGAAGATGCTTTGCCTCTTCCTATTTGGATTAAATGAAATGGAAAACTAAGGCATTTGCTCAACTAATTCTGGCAGAGAGAAAAAACAAAGTGGGGTCAATTTTTCAAAGTAGGTATAGGTGGTGAAGCTGTTCAGGAGAGAAGTACTCTACTGTCTTCGCATTTTCTGTAACTACAACTGGTTTTTTGTTTATGTGCTCTGGAATTGCATATTCTTAGGGCGATTCACTTGGGGGATGTCAAAGTACACAGTCACAGTCAACTTATCCCTCCTAATGGGATAGTGGTATATCTGCTTCCACATGAAAGTGGACACACTGCAAACATCAACATCCATAGGATGCTTGACTTCTTCCTGAAATCATAACCTGAAAATGTTTGTGCTTGAGAACGTCATTGCACAGTGATGCTGTCATTATGTAATGTAACCATGATGCACTGTATTTTAGCCACAGGGACAATAGATTATGTCCATCTTTGCATGTTAGGACATCATTGTTTCTAGATTTAAAACATTGCAATAATTATATACCTGAGGAATGGATTAAAAAAAACTGTAGTACATCTACACAATGGAATACTACTCAGCCATCAGAAACAATGAAATCATGCAATTTGCAGCCAAATGGATGGAACTAGAGAAGCTCATCCTGAGTGAGCTAACCCAGACTCAGAAAGATGCACATGGCATGTGTTTACTTATAATAGGATTTTAGCCATATAGTACAGGATCACTATACTACAGCCAATACACCAAAGGGAACATGAACATAGACCTTTTTTTCCTGTCAATGAGACACTTTGCCCTAGTGGGGTTGCCTTGTAGGACCCCAGTGTATGAGGAGACTCTTGGCCCTCATATGACTGCTGAACTGGGGCAAGGGACTGTTACGTAGGGACACTCCACTCCAGAGGAGTAGGGTGGAATGATAGGGGGTAGAGGGTGGGAGGGAGGGAGTAGGAGGGGTGGAAAGAGGACACTGTGATGGAGATGTAACCTGAAGTAATAAATAAATATTAAAAAATTTAAATACAACTATTATGCCCCAAATCATTCATCAGGTAAAATATAGAAAGTTTAATGACAAAAGGGAATGATTGGCTAATTTTAGTAATTCACAATGTACCCACTAGACAGCTTTGGGTTATGTTTTCCTTTGATGCCATTTGTAAATTTTCTAAATTGTCCATCATTGGATAGCTATTTCCTACCACTGGAACTAGTTACTAAATTTTTCTTATTTCTATTTTTAATATCAAAGGCTACAAGGTGGAATTAGCTTACATATGTGGGCATTATGTTTTCCTCTAGGAAAACAATAACAAACAACAACAATCCAACTCTCTTATTATCCTCTGCTAGGATTCAGCTTAAATTGGTTTGTTCTTGTTTTTGTTTTCTGTTGGTAGCATTTCACTGTTTTTCCTTCCCCATAGCAAGATCCTTTATTTTAATTCCTATGCTATATTCTACATTTCTTGGTTTGAAAAGGAAGTTTTTTTTTTTTCAGTTTGTTCTTCTTTAGAAGTACTTCTCATTTCAGAACAAACTTTCAAGGAACAACCATGGGAATTTTCAGTGGCATTGGGTGAGGATTATTCATGGTATCCATTGCTTTCTCATCAATCATCTGAAATGTAGTGAAATAAAGGAAGTTAGTTGTTTGGGTCTTTTTCCTTGTTTGTTTAGTTTTGTTTGTTTAGTTCTCTCCCAAGGGTTCTGTGCCATGGTTTGGAGTAAAGTCTGGGCATGCTTTCATGGCCATTCATTCCTATGTGTGGAGGTTGGAGACTTTCATGGCCATTCATTCCTATGTGTGGAGGTTGGAGTCAGGTGTCTGCAGCTGGAGAACTGTCCTACTTACCTCCATGTGGTTTCCCAACTTTCTTGTGACATTGCAGATATATTTCTGCAACAATAAAAAAGGGACATAATTTGAGTCTAGGCACTCCTGTTCACAGATCTTACTTTTAAGAGTTATGCTGTGCCAGGCAGTGATGGTACACACCTTTAATCCCAGCACTCAGGAGGCAGGGGAAGGCAGATCTCTGTGAAACTGAGGCCAGCCTGGCCTACAAAGTGAGTCCAGTATAGCCAAGGCTACATAGTACTTCTCAAAAATATTTCTCAAAACAAACAAACAAACAAAAAAAAGAGAGTTAATGTTACAGAGACCCCACAGTAATTTACATTAAAGTCAGATGACTATCCACAAATCTGTTTCTGGATTGCCATTTTTTGTTTATTTTTCTGCTACTGCTTGGGTTAAGCCCAAGGATCTAACATCACAAAACATTAGCATAGAAGAAAACCTATCTATCTACCTACCTACCTACCTACCTACCTACCTACCTACCTATCATCTATCTATCTATCTATCTATCTATCTATCTATCTATCTATCTATCTATCTATATAACTGGGAGGCTTAGGGTATTTTCCATTTATTTTATTATTTTTTAGAATTTCATATATTTCATTTCCCCTTTACATAGTACCTCATCCAACACTCCTCCCCTCTCTGCTTCTTCCCACTCCCTCTCAATTTCAGTCACAAACACAAACACACACATACACACACACACACACACACACACACACACACACACACACACACACACGGTGGCTTGTCAATTCCCCTTAGTTTTGCTTATATCTGTATGTGTTTAGGGATGACCACTTGGGATTGGATAAGCTGTCAGAAGGCTTATTCCTGGCAAATACTGGTTTTCCTTTTAATAGTAGCCACCAATTGCCTACAGCTCTTCCTTTAGAGTTGGGAGTTTTGTGAGAGTTCTTACTCTGCTGTTGGCCTTTCAGTCACATTTTCATAATGCAGGACTTGTAAGGCAGCCATATTGCTGTGGCTTCATGAGTACAGATCCATGTCATATATAGAAGACACTCTCCTCTAGCACATGTCCTGGTCTTAAGGTCCTTACAATCTTTCTATATCCTTTTCTGAGATGGACTCTGAACCTTAGGTGTACAGGTCATTTGTAGACGTATCAACTGGGGTTGGGCAATGAACAATCAGATATTCTTGGAGTTTTGACCAGTTGTGAATTTCTGTGATAGGCTCTGTCTGCTGCAAAAAGAAGGTTCTTTGGTGAAGAGGAGAGCTACACTTACCAGTGCATAAGGATAGGTCCTCAGAATGCAACTACTAATTACCTTGATTTAGGAATGTGGGGGTAATAACTTCTCCACTAGGGCCCATGATTTCATCAGCCACAGTCATTGGCCAGGTTAAGGATAGCAGGCATGAACTCTCACCTATTGAGTGGACATTAAGTCCAATTAAGTAGTTATTGGTTACCCTAGAGATAACTGTCACTATCTCGCCCCTGGGTAGGTATACCTTGAGATGCTGGGCACTTGTGGTTTGTAGCTTTACAGCTGAATAGGTTTTTTTTAAGATTTATTTTATTTTATGTGTATGTGCATTTTGCCTGCATACACAGATATGTACACCTCATCTGAGCAAGGTTTTTAATTGCTAATCTTCTCTTGTAGCTTGCACAGTCCCTTAGGGCATTATGATAGCTAGTCATAAGGCAGGATTCCAGATTCATTCTTTCAATTCCAAGGTCTGAAGTGTATGGTGTCCTCAGAAATAAGGGTTTATATCCAAATTCTGGTTGACAACCAAGGTAAAAGCAGTAGCCTGCATTGTTTCTCTTGAGAATCCCCGACTAATAACTTGAAGGGAGGTTTCTCATGCCTGGCAATGTGTGTGTGTTGTTAGACAGCTGCTTTAAGCATTCTTACACCAAGTGGTGTAACCTCACTTAAATTATTTGTATATGTGTACACATATGCTTGTATATATCATATAAGTATTTTTAAGTAAAAATCAAATAATGTTCCTCTATCATCTTTTCAAATATCCTTAGTACTCTTTATCCCTCTTCCCTCCTTTCGATCATGTTGGTTATTTCTTAATATTTCTTAGTAACTAACATGAAAGCCAACACTTTTAATATTTATTGGTTAAATGTGGTTTTGTTAGTTACTGCTTATTAAATTAATGTAATTTCCCTCCATCTCCCCATCACTACTTTAAGTGTTTTTCTCTTTATTTTTTTATTTAAACGTTTATTGATTAATTCAAGTTACAGCTCCATAGTTTCCCTTGTGTTTATTGAGAGCTTTTCTTTTATCTATTGGGTAACATTTTATGTATTTGTTTCTTTACAAGCTGAATTATATAGTTCTTCTAAAGTATAATTAACCTTCTCTGGAAAGATTTTAACTTTATTCCAAAATGTTAGATCTCAATGTTCCAATATTTACTTCAGAATTTTTGAATTTTAATTCAAAAGTGAAAGTAACTTATTTTTTCATATGTTTAGGGTTGACTGAAATAATATTGAACGTAAAATTGACCTTTTTAAAAGTCCCATTTAAGTTTAATGGTGATGAAAGAAAGTGGTCTGTATGATAAAAAAACATGAAAATACATTGATGACTAGATACTTATTTTGTTGAGGAAACAACTCCAACTTTCCAAAACCTCTCTTTGTCCTTGAAAGGCAGAGGTACTCTTTTACAAAACTTAGGTAATGGTAATCCTGAGTGAAAATATTAATAGAAGTGCTGATAGCAAACTTGAGTGAGCAACAAATGGCCGCTAAATGGTCCCATTGAGCAGTATGGATTATTGACAGAGGCAGCCAGGTTTGGAGCCCTCTATTAAGTGCTAGTTAGTTTATTAACTTGACAGAACTTTAATAATGTGGGGAAAGAGTTTCAGTGAGTTGAGGTTGTCTATCTGGATCAGGCTGGCTTGTGGGCACTATCTTAATTGACTGTCCACTGTGGGCAGCACTACTCCCTGAATTTGGACTCTTGATAAAAAGTAGAGGAAGCTAGCTGAGTACTAAACATGTATGCACTCACTTTTTTCAGTTCTCTACTGTGGATCTGATGTGAGGAGGTATTTTAAGTCCAAGCCATCCTTCAGTTCCTTGCTTTGATGTATTGTAGCTTGAAATTGTGAGCTATTAATAAAATTTAAGATAATAAACCCTTCCTTCCCTACGTTCAGTCAGCACATTTTACCACAGCAACAGGGACAAAGCCAGAGCATGTAATGTTGTGACGGATCAGAGCGTGATGTTGTAATGTAACATGAAGCATCGTTTCTTGCACTCCCATCCAAAACTGCATTGGCATCTCATGCCTAGGGTTAAATTTTCATTTGAAGACAATGCAGGAAACAGAACAATTTTGCACATATCTGACAATCAGGAGAGCTTGAGTAGGCTATCAACTGTATTTGCACAATATTATGAAATCCTACATTGACCAGGCATAACTTTAGTTATGGTTATGTACAAACAAGTTCATATTTTTGAGAGATTCTTAAAATTCTGACTAAAGATATATGTTGCTTTAATCGCAGAATGAAAAAGAGGAATGTGGGGTATGTTCTTTATGTGTTGTAACACAAGCTCCATATTCTTTCTGATTTGCATTTTACTTTTAGAAATAGTTTTTGTTTAAACATATTAATATGGCAACACTTATACTTATTCTTTTATTTAATTTTTTTAATAATTTATTTTTAAATTTTTATTGGAAATATTTTGTGCAATTGTATTAATTTTTGCTTCATAGTATGTTTGATTTTATTTATATGTGTGAGTGTGAGCCTGTGTGAGTTTCTGAGTACTATATGCATGTCAAATCCTAGAGGACAGAAGAAGGTGCCAGATCACTTGGAATTGGAGTGACAAGTGGCTATGAGTCACTCTCTGAGTGGTGGGATCAAAACCTGGGTCCCTACAAGAGCAATAAGACCTCTTAACCATTGAGCCACATCTCTAGCCATAAAAGTTACCAAAATTCTTATAACCTCACTTGACTATGCATCTGAACTCTATTTAAACTGTATATATCTGTATCTATATCTATTTATCTATCTGTCTGTCTGTCTATCTATCTATCCATCCATCTATTTATATCTATCTATCTATATTTCTACTGATCGATAGAGATAGATAGATAGATATGCATCTATATATGCATAATAAATGAGTGTGAGTATAGGTATGTTCACATTAGTGCAGGTGTCTGTGGAGACCAGAGACATATACCCCACTAGAACTAGAGTTATAAGTGGTTCCCAGCAGTTCAGCCTAGGTACTGGGAACAGAACTCAGGTCTTCCACGGGATTAGTACATGGTTTTGACAACTGAGCCATCTCATAAATTGTTTGAGGGTGAGGCTTTCCTTAATTTGTTAATGTTAACCTAGCTTAATGTTAGGTGCCTAACATTTTTAAATTCTATATTTTATATGTGAACCAAATTACCTATGGTTACTTAGTTAGTCTTAAAAAGTATTTACATTTATTTCAACTGATACCTAAAAACTATTGATGGAATACAACATGATGTTTGAATACATGCATATTTCATATATGAAGCTCACATTAAAATAAACATATCTCTCTCCTCAGGCACTTGTCATTTCTTTACAGTCAGTCCAGTTCCCATTTTAAACCTCATCTTTTCCTTTTAACCCACTGTGTCCTTCAATATTAAATCTGTACAGTTAAGCTTTTCCTGTTTATGGTAGGTATAAAATTGGATAGTGTTTCCAATCTTTCATGTTCAACTACTTGCATTTTTGCTTATATGTTTCTTTAACTGTATTGTGTTCTCATTTAGATTCATTGTATTTGGTAATATATTTATGTTTACCTCTGTCTTACTTTGAGCTAAAAAAAAAAGTCCTTTCTTTTCTATTTGTTCCTGATATCATTATTCTATGCTTTTGAATTAACTGAATATGTTTTCTCATTACACATTTTCTTTTTTTCTCACAATTCTTCTCTATACAAAGACTCCACTCGTAAATTCTCAGAGCTGATAAACCTCTCAGCAAAGTGCTACACCTCTCCCCGAAATTCAGAGATTATCCTGGAAGAGGAGGCAGAATGATTATAAGAACCAGAGGTTTAGAGAACCAGACCAAAATGTGCTCAGGACATGACAGGACCCCTGCATCTGTAATACCCTTAGCCACTGTGATTGGTTGCACAGCATCAAGCCAGTCAATATGCCAGCATGGTTGGGAAGGATTCCAGAGTTCACTGTAGCAACTATGACAACATTGCAACACTTGTGAGAGAGAGCGTGAGTGAAGTAAAATACAGGTAGTAACTTAGTCCGTTTTGTAATTTCAATGAAACAACCCACCATAACACAAGATCTTATAGCATCAGAAGTATCAATGAGCTGTTAAATTCAGAAAAGGAAGATTTATTCAATTGCTTCATGCAGCTTGAAACCCAAGATAACATGAGCAATTGTTAACTTCAGAATATTCTATTCTGTTTGCGTTGTTTTCACATTAAAATTATACATGCCCATGTATTGACTATGGCTGCCCATTTCTAGGAATTTGGGTATTCTTGGTGGAAAAAAAAGACAGCCTATTTTAAGATTTTATTTTACATATTTTATTTTTATTTTGAGGGGAATCCAAATATCTACACCATGAACTTAAATTCTTATGACTGCCAGAACTGACAGAGAATTAGCAAGGCAGAGCCAAGTTCACTCAAGACTGTCTACGGAGCTCTTATAGCTAAAGACAAACCAAAATATTGACAAGTTCTTCTCAAAACAGCATGTATAACTTGTGGCTGAAATAACCCTGATGTAAGAAAGAATACAGATGGCAGTATAATCATAGGCTGGGTCTACATGATGCTAAACAACCCATTCAGAAGGAGAAAACTCAGTAGATCAGTGGATGGGCTTTGTGTTTATTCCACCAATCCAACAGGCTTGGCTGATTTCACAAATTGATGGAGTCGTTGACTCCACTTGAGCAGATGTTTCTTCATGATGTATATACTCAGGATTACTGGCCAAATCTGTAACTCAAATGAGTTCTATGAACAATGAACTCCTTCTCTGCTTCAGAAGAACCCGAAAGCATTAGACGAATCCATATCATTGTTAATTCATCTTGGCGTCTGGCTGAATCAATGTGATTGGTTAAAGATCCAGTGCACTTGACAAGAAATACAATCTCTCAACTTATATGCATATGCTTAATATTTCATTAGCTATCCATTCAAGTATCATTAAAATTCGCTTTACAATCCTTAGAATCTACAATGAGACCTGTTGATTTTTTGCTCCAAAAAGTTCATCTACTCAAACTTCCTCCTCAGATGGGAAACTATGGGGAAGTGACTGGAATCTGAGGATTCTAACCAGTTTTGGATTAATCATCGATTAACACAACTTTGAGGAAGGTTCCAGATCGGAGGAAAGAGGCTACTGGGTGTATTACTTTGAAGGTTATAGCCTGTCCCCAGATGCTCATGCTCTCTCTCTGAAATTTATTTTTGTAGATCATCCGCAGATCTCTACTATCACGTCCCAAATATATCACATGGCCCTCACCATGACATTCTGCATCATCCCATGGGAATTCTAATGGAAGACAGGCAAGGGGCCATAGACTGGAACTATTGTCCCATAGAAAGCTCTCCTTCCTTTTGCTTGACTGAGTATCTTGTCAGGAAAAGTGGCAAACAAATGGAGAGACAGATAAATAGACAGAATAGATGAACAAAGGGAAAGATGAAAATACACGAAAAGCTCTGAGAAACTTGTCCTGGAGAGTTGCTCGTGTGGCTATCATGACAAAGTACTGATGGTCTTAAGGAAGAAGATGCAGGTACCATTATGACTATGTGATTTTTCTACTTTGTTAAAACTCATATTGTTTTTTAGGGTGTTTTTTGAAAGAATATTTAGGGCATGGACAACGCAATGTATCTTTGCTCAGTGTGATGGGGACCTGAAGGAGGTGCTTTGAAATCATATGGGGACAATCCTTCTTTTCTACTTTTCCCAGAACATTTATGTTCTCATAATAAATTTTCAATAAATAAAGGTTTGTATTGATTGAAAAAGATGGCAGCTACAACTTTCAGAGAATACAATTTCCCACACTTTCTTGACACAAACACCCACTACAGAGAGCATACAGCCCCCCTTAAGAATGGTTAGACAATTTTTGCAGAAAAAAAAAGTCTTTCTGAAGTAGAGTATATGAACATCCATCACTCTCTTCCCTGCTAATATCTGACTAACCTTATTTAGTAATCCTTCAAGATTTGACATACTGGGTGGGTGTTTTTCCTCAACCACAGAATGAATTGAAATATAAATGATTTTTGACTTGTGGCCAGAAAAAAAAATCTCTCTAACCTATCATGCACCATGAATAATTTGGCTACTTTGATACATATAAATGAGTGGAGAATTGAATTAATTGGCTTTAAAACTCAACATAATAAAAAACAGAATGTCTTAGCATCTACTAGGTAGTAGATGCTACAAACAAATAATGGCTTGTTTGCTTTCATTGGTACATTTGTTTTGTATTTTACTGGTTTCTTTATTTGTATAATTGCTTTGATTCATGACTTTACATTCTTGCCAGATAATTAGTTAATAAGCTTGTATGACACACCTACTCTGTGTCAAAATTGAAATTGTGTGAGTAAGGATCTTGTTTAACTTTCAAACCTCTAAAGGTTCCAAATGCTTACATCTGAGCCTTGCTTACTCTGATTTCTGCTCAATAATACTATATTTGTATTTAAAAATATAACTAATAGACTCAGAGCCTTGTTCAAAAAAAATCAAATGCATTAAAAGGTCAGTGGGTTAGATTTGTGTCCATGCGAACACACAGAACTATGTAAAACTATGAGCATTGTGTGTTTGCAGTCTCTGATGTTGATTCTGGCTTCTCTGGGAGGAACAAACACCCTGTCACCACCTCCACATTGGGTAGAGGGGCCTGGCTTAGTGAGTAACTTCATCTTCTTATGCATTGGCTAGCCCGGTCATTGTCTCCCATTTTAAAATTAGCTTCTCAGCTTCAGAGGGCAGTCAGCCACAAGGGAAAATGAGGAAGATGCAGTAGATCAAGCCTAGGTGAGCAGACATGTGGCCCGCTAACGACCTGATTCCAGCAGCCTTTCTCCTGCAAGGGGAGTGCTGTGGGATAAATGACAAAGGAATTAGGGCCAGTATTGTATAAGTCAAAGTGGCCTTGAAACCTTAGTTTCTCTGAGACAAGGACATATTTTCCTCAATTTTCACTACTTTGGAGACCATCTGTACCAAAATATACTGTGGAGGCAATTCAAGGGGACAATTAGTTGAAAGGGAAAAAAAAAAAAGGAAGGAAGGAAGGAAAGAAGGAGGGAGGGAGGGAGGGAAAGGGGGAGGGAGGGAGAAAGGAAGGAAGGAAGGAAAGAAAGACAGACAGACAGGCCTGGTGAGGGGTTGAGTTCATTCATTATTTGTCCCTATTGTCATAATATGTTGGTATGTCTTAATTATTCTGGTCTGGTTTCCCACCCAGGGTCACTAGGTCATATCTGATTTTCTGTCCATCCCTAATTAATAAAACCTCTTTAGTATCAATGTTCATTGCAATAACCCTCTGCTTGAGGGTTGCAGCAGAAATAAAAGAGACTGAAAAACAAACTCTGGAAATTTACAGAGTTGCTCTAGCAGTAACCTAGCTCCAGAGAGGGCCTTAGTCCAAGCCTCTTCTGGGTAACTCGGCCTTCCATTTGGAGTTACTGACATAATGGGGTGGACTGATCAGACTCAGCCTGGAGGGGAAACAAGTGACCAGGGTTGGTAAACACTCTCTGCATCACATGGGATTTTTAAAGTGCTTATTCATTCATGTTTTTTCATTCCAAACAATATTTTGCATAAAAAAGTTGATGTCTCAAATGGCAATGTAAGACAGTAGTATATATCATCAAGTGGTTATGTTTCTATGGCATTGCTTCTTTTAGTATGGTGACATGTCAAATAAAAACAAATTATGTGAGAGCCTTTTCTAATTTGTTGCATATAATCCATGGCAATGAAAAATTTGCAAATTAAAAAAAGGACTATCTCTCTCTCTCTTACACACACACGCACTTACATACCACCATCACCAATTCTATTTTTCAGGATTCACACTGCTCTTGGACCAATAGCTCATCTGCCTTTTATCAGGTGTGCTATAATTAAAGCTTAGGGTAAAGTGAGATATTATTGGTATGTTTTGTTACTAGTCTATGAGAAGCTGAACAAAGTTAGAGGCATAAATGAACTCTGTTTTACAGTACTTTAAAAAAAATGCCACTACCTAGACATACACAAACATAGCTAATTATCAGTTCTTACAGATTCTGCCAAGTATCAAACCTATAGTTCATAAGCCACACATACAACAGGCAGTAAATACATTCCCTCTAATTTAAAATTTTATTACAAAATACCTTCAGCACTGTTAACATACACTAAATCACACCCTACACCCTCAGCTTTACTAGTGTTTGCGTACTTCTGATTCAAAATGGAAAACGAAACTGACTCCTATTTCTAGATATCTGCAACACTAAAAATAAAATAGAGAGAATGGCTCCATACAAGAAAAGGATCTGAAAAATGCGAGAGCAATTGACGCAAACTACAACAAAGAAAAACAGAATCAGCCAAAACACTTTGGGTTTTGGTGTGTATTCCAAAGATTTTGTGTTCCGAAAGTCAGGGTTGCTTTGCATATTTTTTGTACCTTTCAAAGGCTCTTTCTAAAGCCATGCAAGGGCTGAGATGCAGAGGCGGGCCCTCTCTTTCAAAGCTGGCAGGTGGTATGAATGTATGTGAAGCACTATTGCATTAAGTCCAATTTTTCTACTGAAACTCATGTAAGTGAAGGCCAGCCCATCACACTTCCACAATGGTGCAATTCACTGGGAGGAGGACTCCCAAGATGAGATAGATGTGCCTGTGGCATCCTTCTCCCTACCACAGATAACTATTTTGCCATCAACCTACAGGCACAACTTCTCCAAGCTGCGCTCCAGCAGAAGCTCCCATACATTTCACCCAGAGGTGCTTCCCTGTCTTCCAGCAGATAGCATTTATTATCATGGCAGACAATGGGATATGGTGAAGACGGCACGTGAGCGGGTCATGTTCCATTTGCCAGTGTGAATTATCCTCCAATTCCATCCAGTCTTCTAGTCGTGGTGGTCTCTGAGTGGCCCACTTTGAAAAAGAGTCTGAAGCCATTAGAACAAAAAAGCACGGGAAGGGCTGAGGCTGCTAAAGGCTACATCTGGGCTCAGCAACATGCATACTAATAACATCATTACGGCCGAGTGGTTTGGAGAGCGTGTTTACTTTGTTGTGGTTGCCGTCACCTTCCACAGCTGAATTGTTAATATGTGGTTTTAAATTCAAATAGCACACAGGGCTAATTTTCTTGTATTTGCCCAAAAAAATTAGGTTACATAGTTCATCTAATTCTCCCTCCACTTTTCCATGTGTGGGTGGTACTTTTTGTAGAGAGGACTTCTTTTCCATGACATTGAACTTGAACCTGACTGACCTTTCTATAATGAGTGAATTGAAAACATCTCCCCTTGGAATGTGCCTTGTAGATACTGGCTATGCCAATTTTTCTGCATTTGATGAATTAAAGGGGCAGAGTCTTTTTCACAGACCTAGGCCAGGGAAGTTATTTAACCAGGTTAAAAGTGGAGAAAGGTGGGGAGGGAGTTAGAAGGAAAAGGAAGGAAGGAAGGAAGGAAGGAAGGAAGGAAGGAAGGAAGGAAGGAAGGAAGCAAGCAAGCATTTTTAAAGCCTTTCATAAAGAATTCAGTTTCAGAGAAACTGGAGGTGATTAGGCAAATGTTTGGTTTGTCTCAGGAGTTCTGAGTTTCTCTTGTGGTGGGCAGCATCACCTTCTTATCTTACTCTTCCCTCTCCATTTAGATATTTAAGAAAGAGCCTGCCACTTTAAAGCCCTGGGTATTTTAACGAGTATTTAAATAACGCACTTGAGGTTCATCTCTTTCAACAGATTCTCACCTTTCCTCTTCATTGTTCTTTCTTAAAGCAGTCTTTCCTCACCTCAAATCAAAGTTGTGGGAGAGACTTGGGATAGCAGGCATTCTCATAATCCACCAGTAGATTTCTTCTCCTGCATGTTCATAGCCCATGGATTCATGCTTCTTCATTTTTTTATGGGAGGAAAATACAGAATTGATAGAAGACAGCTGAAAACAGTCAGCAGCAGAAAGCCCAGCACTGCAGCATCTGATCTTAATCATAATATATCCTCTGTCTGCTTTGTCAAAATCTATCACTCAAGAACACCTTCAATGGACAGTAATTTGAGGTGTGGCTTATTAGATCACACGATCTTATGAATAATAAAAAGTTATGGAAAATTGCATCCAGGACTGCTATCCAATTTTCAGTGTGTCACCCACTTTATAGTAAGGCAGCATGTTTATGCATGATTTCTGTTTCATATGTATTGACTAGATCATTTTCTCTGTTGTCCTGAGAATTGATGACACACACTGTATTAAGAATGATGACCCCCACAAGGGGGATAACACTTCCTCTAGATTACACTATTGTCAAAACATATTGAAATTTCTTTACACATGTTACTGTGTATTTTTCTGCCTGAAAGACCCTGTTAAAGTGAAATCTTGTATTTGGGTTTTTTTTTTGTCTTTTTTATTATTATTCTTGGTGGTGGTTTTTTCTTTCTGCTAAATAACATCAGAGGGACAGGTGTCAATTTTTTTTCCTCTTCTTAATACTTTGGTGGAATGACCAATGAAAACTAATAACATCATCCTTCAAAACCCTCTCTGGCAGGACTATGTCAACCCTTCAGGGCAATTTTGATAACCTTTTTAGAGGAATTTGATATATACAACTTCCTTTTGCGTGCTTAAAGACATTACTGTGTAGGAGCCAAGGAACTCCATTATGTGTGGATTCAAATATTCTGATGGATAATTGGCACAGAAGGAAATCCAAATAGCAAAAGGCTTCAATGAAGATTATCTTCTCCCCAGTTACCCTGACAAAGTCTCAGGGAGAGTGATATTATTCTGCACGGCACCTCCTCACGTCCCGCCCCCCCCCCCCACACACACACAGATGCCTCCTTCTTAGGAATCTGCCCAGCACTCAACTTGGAATGATGTAACACCACCACTGATACTACCAGCATGTGAAAATAGTGTGCAATATTACTTTCGCCCTTGTACCGGATCAAAATGCAAATCCACTCTCTGCCAGAGAGTGACCCCTTTGTGGCCACTGCACCACACAGCACATGGTGGTGGTGGTGTCATTGGAGTGAGAAAGAAGCAGAGCACAATTGTCGAGCCTGTATAAACCCAGATTATTGATCCTAGAGAAATCTCCATGTTGTTTTTGAAAACAGCTATGATAGGCAATAAAGAGTGACTGAGTTGCAAAATTTAGAATAATTCTGAAATCAGGTGGTAAAGAAACAATGGGCAAAACTTATCCCCCCCCCAAAGTATATTCATTTTTCTGATTATTTTTTTCCCAAAGATTTGTGCTATGTAAATCCCATAATGCCTGCTGATGCAGCCTCACTGATCAAAACTTGAAGTATATATTTGTGCAGGGGAAGAAAGTGTAGCATATTAAAGACTAAATGTCAAGAGGTATTAAGAATAGAAAACAGACATACGTGAGAAGGAATTTTATGTTTTAATTTAATTTAATTTAATTTATGGGACTTTTGTATTGGAGACCATTGAACTGACAGGAAATGAAGATAGTGCCTATCTAGCCCGAGCTATGTAATGCTTGCAGTTGAAATTAATTATATGTTCCTTCCATTCTCCATTTCCATTTTAAAGTTGGGCAGGTGGGAATACTTTAGCTCTTCATTTACAGAGGCAAGTTCAAATCCTTTATAGCCGACCCTCCGGCTTTCAGAACAGCCAGCCCTCTGACTCCAGTCCCAAATACTCCTTCCTGACTTCATTTTGCTTAAAATCACAAGGCCCCATCCACATCCCACACACCCCAGGCCACCCTGGCTGGCTGCCCATCCACATTTCTGTCTGCTTTTGGAGTGTTTTCAGAAGCCTGTCCAATTGAGCCTTGGTAGGCCAGACACCTTTACCCCCTCCCAGAGCCCCAGAGAGAGGGCTATCAGGGGCTATCAGATTTCCTCACAGGACCCTGAAAGCTTGCATTCTGGGGACTGTAGAGAGGCTATGCTTTTTCACAGAGGGATGTTAGAGTGATAAACATGTCATACAACATGAGAATTTGCTGTGGGGTGTGGTAAGGAGCACAGATAGGGGCTCCTGGAAGTAGAGAGGAAGCTAGCTTTCCTTTCCAGGGAGCTTTTTTATTTTTTGAGACAACACAATGAGTGTTAATTTTCATAAAGGAGTTGCCTTGGGATCTTCAATGAGTTGTCCCTCCAGTTCTTGCTAAAATGGCTGAGGTGGCTGCCACAGGAATCAGGAATGCGGTGCCTTCACCTTCCCTGGGATAAAGTGGGACAGACTCCCTCCAGCCACAAAAAGTGCAATAGCTCCCACCCTTGATTTAACTAGGCCACTGAGGTGCAGAATGAATTCCAAAACCCAGTGAAAGTTTCTTTGTTGTCCTAATTAGTAATTAGTCTAGACTCCAAGTCTTCAAGTTGACTGTAATTTACTTAGTTACTTCCTTTTTCTACCCAAAAGGACCCCAAGTTTTGCTTCTACAGCTATCAGGTAGCCATATAGTTCTGGACAACAATGTATAGGCCTGACATACTGTTACCATTAATGGCAGAATTAAGATGGGGCAATGGACTAGGTGCTGACAGCCCTGGCATCAACCTTCTTTCCTGTCTCAAGAAGAGACAGAAATTGAATACACTGGGGTAGGAAGATGTATTGTTTACATGACCTCCATCTTCTATCCCTCCCTTCCTCCCTCCCTCCACATTCAGCAATGTCATTCACCTTCTATTAGAAATCTGATGGAAATTAATCTACAACATGATTCTAGACCGGAAGTTCAGCTGCACACCAGAAAAGGGGTGGAGGTGTTTTCTAATACACCAAGCAAGCAGGACTGCTCTGGACGGCAGATAATGCAAACTAGTTTTGCTGGAAATGAGCTGCAAAATACCTTCATTTTCTACTACAGTGAAACCCTGATAAGATCACAACTGCTAGGGTCATACGGCATATCAGGTGGAATCACAGCCTTTAGAACGCCATTATTAATGCAGACAACCTCACAATCAAAGAGGATGAGAGCACAGTTTCCAGATGCCAATGATTTGATCCTATCTTACTTGGCTGTTTACATTCAAATAATGCGACTGTATAAATTTAAATAATACAAACCACCAACAGATGGATCCCAGTGAAAAACTGGGTTTTCACTGAGACCCTGAAAGTACACTATACAGTGCTTTACAATTTATTTGAGCAGAGCTCGCATTAAAAAAAAAAAAAAAAAGAAAGAAAGAAAAAACGGGGAGGGGGGATAAAAAGAGACTCATTTCTTCTACCATTATGGAAATAAAAGGACGGCGGCTTTAGTTCGCGC
Organism: Lophiomys imhausi; assembly: GCA_907164525.1. Classification (NCBI taxonomy): domain Eukaryota; kingdom Metazoa; phylum Chordata; class Mammalia; order Rodentia; family Muridae; genus Lophiomys; species Lophiomys imhausi. The sequence continues at coordinate 3,406,347 of CAJQZJ010032798.1, forward strand.
TGACTATGCCAAGGAAACAAGCAGTTCCCTAACCTCTGGTACAATGTACCCATAAGGTAGCAAGCATCAAAGCATATTAAAAGATATTAACTGCATATTTGCTTATGAACAAGATAAAAAGCTGTAGGGCCTCCAGGTTCTCAAGCTGTGAGTGGAACAGCTTTGCAATTTGCCTGCAAAACTGCATTTTGATCTTAATGAATATAAAATGGCTGCCATTAAAAGTAAAACAGATTATTTCGGGTCTTCCAGGGCCCATAGCTCTTTGCCGGCCTTGGAGGGCCACTATGATCTTTCATTAAAATCTCACAGCAGGGCTCCCTCACCAGCAAATCAAGCCTTGCAGTCTAGGAGATTGGCTACATTTAAAAGTAATTTTCAGAAATCTACACAGATTTTCAATTTGGTAATGAAAGCCATAAGAGAATGCAGGCGGCGTTTTGTCGAATATTGTTACTGATCCAGCGCTCACATTCGTTAGAAATTAAACTGCCCCGTAACTACCGCGCTGATGGCAGCGTGCCATTTAGGCTGCGTTCTAATCTCCGTTTGTTAATGAGTAGCATGTGCTAATTGTTGTCATCCTTACCACCGGAGCGGTCCTTCCCTCGCTAACACATTGTACCTGCCCAGAGGTGGAATCTATCGCTTTGTCCCTGACCAAATCAGAACAGGGAACTGGAATCACTGTGCTACACAAGAGACAGAAACGTTCGCCCTTCTGCAATGCAAGAGGGAATCGAATTTCAAACTGTGTGTTTTTATTTCACTTGATGGATCCTTTTGTTGTTGTTGTTTTGGTTTTGTTGATGTGTGTTTGTTTGTTGTTTTCAGGCAAACCTAAGTTTTCTAAAGTTCCAGAATAGACAAAATGTCAACCGCAAAGAACACTGAATAAACCAGCAAACATTGAGGATGACAGTAAGCACATCACACAGATGGCGACATGTTTAGGAGAGATGACAGGATGGAATGTCACAGTGACCCTAAATGTTCACCAAAGTCAAGTAGAAGAGAGCACATTCACCCCTGAAATGGTCGCATATCTCCATAAGCTTTCAAAGCAGGCAAGCTTGACTGGGTTCCTTGATGTATTCTTGAACACAAAATCCAGGCAAATGTTGGGGTATGCTACTCTGAAGTGGCTAGCCCTAGTAGAGGGCAGATGTGTGGACTCAGACTGTAGTTCCCCAAAAGGAGAGAAGGCACAGAAAGAGAGACCCAGAAGTCCAGTATTCTGACTTCTGTGTGGTGCAGACAGACATCTGAATATAGAGAAGCTTACAATAATTACAGATGATTAAATAGAAAACATTTATGTACATACACTCCAAGACAGAATGGGACTGTTTTATTTCTTTTATGCATGTCCTTTCTTGATATAAGGACTAAGGAGAGTTATTTTTCTGAGATCCTAGAAACAAAAATGTCAGATATGCTTCCCTTTTGGAAAATGCATTCAATAAATTTTCTTTACTTGGCAATTCTCTTTACCTGGCACCTTTAGGGCAAAGCACTTCCCTGCACTAAAATGTGAGGAGCAACAAGAGCTGCTCTTCACTTTCTCTCTAACTGGATATAAATTCTTCCTGCTGATACAGAAAGAATCTCCATTTAGAATAGCACTTCTCCTTGGCAGAGTGCTGGCAGCCATGAGAGCATATATGCAAAAGATATGTTTATTTTCAGGGGGCCAAGGCAGGCACTGTGTAGCTGGTGCAAGCAAGACTCTGAGCTTCTAGCATCTGAGAGGCTCACCTGGGCTAGGCTTCTTTGGTTTCCACAATGAACAATTTTATTTGGGCGGGATGTCTATGATTCTAAGGGAATGACAAGGGGACCATTAACAAGGTGCCACTGCTAATGTGTATTAGGATGTGAGGAGAAAGCTCACATCACATCCTTGTCTCTGTGGCCTCGAGAGACCAGTGGGAAATATCTATAAACAACCTGGTAAGCAGTTTTGAACCTGTCCCACCTGTTTGTTATTCTAATTGCAGGAAACATTCATGTAATATGTTGGGTTTTTTTCCCCCAAAAGTGACATTATAAGAAATTCTGCTGAATCCTCCCAAACTCATAGGGCTGAGGCTTCGTTTATTTTATGTGTCATCAGTCGTTGTAAAATTTCTGAGAACTTTCAGGTAGATTGTGACAACTGTATAAAGGTTCCACATCATTATTTCAGCATATGCTGAGCTGTGAACATTATCAGCTTTTACTCTTAAGAACTCGAGTACAACAAATATTATTATCTCCTTAATAACTATTGTGGGGGAAAGCAGGACTTTAAGTCATAGAAGTTAAGATAATTGTTCTTCAGATAATAAAGTTGTTTCACTAGCAATAATAGAGTATAATTATTTACTTTGTTTCATAAATATAACATATGGAAGCAAGCACTATCCTTATCTGTCACTTAATTTATCAAGTCTGTTGGAAAATACACATTTATACATATACACACATATATGTTTAGTGGAAACTTTTACTTAAAAATCATAGATAAAACACTTATGGCTTTGTATGGGGCATGGGGCATAATAAAATTTTTCAAATTTTTTGTATTAGTTATTACTTTATAAACTTGTGTTTTCTCTTACAGTTACATTTCTAAACTAAATGTTAGGGCCAAAACAAAATTGGAAGGGGAGCTTAAAGTAAAGGTTTGCAAATGTATATCTACTAAAAAAATCCAAACTTCTTTTATAATTTTATAATGGATTTGGCACTTCCAATTAAAATTCCAAGGCCTCCAGTTGAACAGATCTCTGGGAATATTATGGTATCTGTTTTGAGCACATGAAGTTTTAAATTTTGTTATTTTTATGAACAATATTCTAAATTATATGCTAGATCTCATAAGTAAATCTCATAAGATTTACTCAACAAGTCTTATAGAGCCAACTTTCCCCAAGAAATAATACTTACAAAAACAGATTGAGGGTCAGATTTGGAACCACACACCTTTGGGTCCAGTCCTTGGGAGGCAGAGGCAGAAGCACGGATCTCTGTGACTTTCAGGCCATTCTGGTCTACATGGCAAATTCCAGGCCAGCAGAGACTACACAGTGACAGGGTCGGATCGTCCGCCACACAAATCAAAGTTTTCATCACTTAGCTGAGCTAAATTCAAATGGGTTTTGAATTATCTTTTGCTTCTAAGGAACAGAAAGCCAAGAGCTACAAGGGAGTGAAGAGTAAGGTGAGCAAATACCAGATCAGGGTAAGATAGTGATGGATGCCATCCTGAACCTCCTCTGTGTGGGGGAAGGATCCCAGATCCAGTCTTTTGTTTTACCCTATTCAAACTCTCTCTCTCTCTCTCTCTCTCTCTCTCTCTCTCTCTCTCTCTCTC
>CAJQZJ010032798.1:3412643-3458306 GCA_907164525.1 Lophiomys imhausi
GGGACTGGAGGGGGGAGTAGGGAGGGGATTGTGATTGAGATGTACCTTGAAGAAATAAAAAATAAATTATTAAAAAAAATAAATAAATCTTTTTAAAAAAAGTGGATGTTTGTGCCAAAAGTGATAAGAAATTTAGAAAGGTGTTATCTATTATGTGAGAGTTTGTTATGTTAACAGAAAAATAATGCTAGACATAGAATTTATCCTAGAATTTAGGAAAGCAAGCATCAGACTAGGGAAATTAAAGAGACAATTCTACAACTAAATATTTTTCAAGGAAAGATAAGCCTATTTTTAAAATTCTGACAAAATAATCACAGATTATTTTAGAGGTATATAAAAATGATAACATGAAAGGAGCATTCTTCTCCTCTTTTTAAAGGTTTTCAGTGTGGAATATAAAGGGACATATACCCCAAATGGAAGGCTGAAGAGATGGTGGAGAGCCAGTATAAAAAAATGCTGTAGGAATATTGTCAGGAGGGTTAAAGCCTGACTAAAGGCTGAAAAACTGCCAAGGACAACAGAAAGCTATTTTAAGCTGTTTGTAAGGAAGAACAAAGGGATAGGTACATTGATTGGGGCACACAGCAAAATGTTAACAGATGTCACAGAAAACAGAACAATTCAACTCCTGTTTTGATTCTATGGTCTCTATCAAAAAGAACGGATGATCTTCCGACTGGAGCGGGCAGAGAAAGCACACCTAAGAGAGAACCAAGGCCCAAGGTGAGTTCAGATATGCTATGGTTATCACTTGGTTGCTTCAGATTAGTTCAAGGCTCCAAGCCAGACAAACTCTCTGTACAGTTAATAAGACAGCCTAAAAAATAAACTAAACTAATCCAGGTATGATTGCAGAAGTCCTCACAACTGTTCTGGCACAATTATGGTTGACCATGAATTAATGTGACCACAGAAGGAAAAATTTAATTTGCAAAACCAAAAATCTACAGAGGACATACTCCTAGTAAGCTTCTAGAGCCAGGGAGAACAAGTGCTATATAATTATGGTGACTCAGACAGAATTGCTTTAATAAGTGCTCCCAATGAATACTTGTTAATTAATTGGGGTAATCTGGAGTGTTCTCTTGTGGCATGTCCCCTTTGTGCGTTATTTTACCCTTTTGTTCTTTCTTTGGTTTTTGCTCAACGTTTGCACAGCTTTACTATATTTTGAAAAAAATGTGTACTGTGTATTTTATCTCAATTGGACTTCACAATCATGTACATGGTGCCCACTGTATGAAGCAGGCAGGCTCTGGCAATGTTAGCTAGGCAAGTGTAGCCCCTTTTCTTTCAATAACTTATGGTTTAATAATGGATGAAAGAGAATGACAGAGTAGGTCCACAGAGAGCATGGTGTGATACTGAAAGGAGGCATTGATTCTCTACCAACCATGGTGAGGGGCAACAATAGGGCTTTACAGGCTTCACCAAATATTCTTTAAAAAACCTGTGAGGCTGATGTGTTTATCCTATTGACACTGATATACAAAACCAAATGTTATATACAGGTATTTACTAGTACTGTCACTGAGGGAGACTCAGTATTCTCCAAGGACGAGTTTCCACATCTCAAGTGGTCAGCCCTGGACACATGTATATATGAGCAAAGCTAAGTAGACTCAGTAGTAATATGTCCACATTTACACACACACACACACACACACACACACACACACACACACACACACACACAAATGTATATACATGCAACAATAATTAAAGAAGAGATCATAAATTTGGAAGGAACTTAAGGCAGAGGGAGAGGCAAGAATGATGTAGATGCACTATGACATTCTCAAAAAATTTATTGAACAAACAAAACCATAAAACAAACAAACAAAACTGGTTATATAAGCCTGTTGTGGTGGCTCATGCTTGATATCTCAACACTTGAGAGGCTGAGGTAGCATAATCACCATGAATTCAGAGATAGTGTTTAATACAGAGTTCAAGGTCAGTCAGCTAGAATAAGATCCTTGCTAAGAAACAACAAACAAAACAACAATCTAAAATATTTACAGAAGATGTGGAGCCAGAACTCAAAGACAGAGTCACTGAATAACTGACCCTGTGTTCTGGTTGCCACTCTGCAAACAAAGGCCCATCAATGGCCAGTGTATGGTGGAGTACCATGAACATTCTAGACACGATGGAATGCTGTCCCAGGAGCATGTCCTGGCAGAGAAGACGGACAGACAACAATGCTGTCACTCTCGAACATCCTGTCTTGTGACAAGCTTTTCTGCAGCGCTTTTCACTAAGGTGGAACCTAGCTGGAAGAAGAAAGGGCATTGTAGGCGTGTCACTGAACGTTGTTTCTCTCTTTGCCTCTCTCTCATTTGTCTGCCTCTCTCTGTGTATAATAATGCACACACAGAGACAGCCTAATTATTAAATTAGAAACTATTAAATACATAAAGTTCCAGCGGACATTTCTTTGCCAATTTGTTACCTGATGAATTCCTAACCTTCAGTGTTCTCTTCTTCTCCACCTTAGTTTTCTGTCTGTGACTTCAACATATGTACTTCATTTTATGCATGAAACGAGCTCTTGTAAAGTTGTGTGATTTTTTCCCAGTAAATGAAATATTGCATTAAAGATACTAGAGATGTATTCTTTTAAAAGAACCTTATGGCAAATTGCTTTGTAAAGCAAATAATGACCCTATAACCAATCTTTCTTTAAATTGAGATTTCCATATATCAGATATGACTAAAAAAATGGTACATCTGTACTTTATTTTTACATCTGTCTGCTAGCTGTACTGCAACATAATAGTATGCCAATTTGAAATACCATAATTTTTATACTTTTCTAGCTCTCACAATGCAATCTTAGAAAATGTATTATTTTCCATATAATTCTTACATATCCTTTCTTTTCTTTGGTGGAACTTTGGCCTATGGAGCTGTCTATCACCCTCCCCCACCTTGAATTTGGGGAAAGCAGTAACACCTCATCTTTCAAAAAGCCGTAATAATGTGCCACTACCATTAGTGTGCAGTACTGTGTGCTCCATTGGACATTTAATATTTACAACAGACTCGTGGGTATAAACAATTGCCTCGATTCCTTTGCAAGTCAGTAAACCAGGCATTGGTGAGAGTGAACTTCTGCAGGTGTCTTGCCTGTCTGCAATTCATTAATTCATGTGAGCTGACATATATTAACATACACATCACATGCCACACACATGCAAGCAAACACACACACATGCATGCATGCACATAATTTGTATTCATCACTTATACCTCAATAGATGGTGTTCAAAACAATGCTCTGAGAAGGATACTGTGATATAACTCTCCATATCAATCAAATGACACCACATCACTCAGCTACTTGAAGGGTGTGTGTGATGTGTATGCTAATACATGATTCGTTCTTTTGAATTTAAGCACATAGTGCAGCATTATGTATAGTTACCATGTTGCTCATTGATTTTTCAGAAACTGTTCATTTTATATAACTGAAATTATGCATTCTTTGACCATTTCTCCACGTCACTCATTCATCTTAGGATAGCAATGTTCTAGTCTCTGTTTTTCTATCTGTTAATTTTTTTTGTTTGTTTGGTTTGGTTTGGTTTTTCGATACAGGGTTTCTCTGTGTGTAATCTTGGTTGTCTTGGATTCACTTTGTAGACCAGACTAACCTTGAACTCACAAAGATCCATCTGCCTCTGCCTACCAAGTGCTGGGATTAAAGGCGTGTGCCACCACGCCTGGCTCAGTTAAACTTTTATAGAGTACAGTATTATGCAGCTTTTATCATTCTGTGCTTGGTTCACTTCAATTAACATAATGTCATCCAACTTCATCCATATTGTCAAAATCACAGGATATTTAAAAGACATATTTTGCATTTATTTATTTTGTATATATGAACGTTTGCCTACATGAATATGCATGTGGACTAGGTGCATTCCTTTTGCTGAGTGAAGTCAGAAAATGGTATCAGTCTCTGGAACTAGAGTTACAGGTGTTTTTCAGCTGCCATTTGTATACTGGGAACTCAATCTGGGTCCTCCACAAGAGCAGCGAGTGCTCTTAACTGCTGAGTCATCTCTCTCGCTACCAGACAAACTATTGTTTTTTAAAACTAAGTAATATTCTACTTGATGTGTTTCTAAGCACATGTCACATTTTCTTTACTCAGTTAGCTATGAATACTTCAATTTTCTCCCATATCTTGACTATGTGAACAATGCTGCGATGAATGCAAGAGCACAGAAAACTGTTGAGAGTCTAATTTCATTTCTTTTGCATATAAACTAAGGTGGAAGATTGCTAGATCAAAGTAGCTCTTAGTTTAAATTTCGAAGGGTGACATTGCTTTCCGTAGCGGATGTACCAATGTGTGCTTTCATCAACAAGCAACAGTTACACTTTCCCGGCCTCGTTGCCGACACTTCTTCTCTTTTGTCATTTGATAGTGGAAAGTCTAATAGATTTTGGATGGTATTTCATTGTGATATTGATTTGCAATTTTCTGATGACTAATGGTGTTGGATTTTTTTTTTTTTTTAATTTTCACATTGCCCCTGAGTCATCTGAATATCTTCTTTTGAGACATATCTGTCCAGGCCCTTTGCCAGTTTTAATTGGGCTGTTGTATCCGTGTCTGTGGAACTGTTTAAGTTCCTCGTGTATTTTGGATATTAACCCCTTATCATATAGATGGAATGTGAATATTTTCTCACATTCTGAGGGTTATCTTTTCACTCTGGCTATTGTTTCCTGTGCTGCAGAGAAGCTTTGCAGTTCAATGCCATTCCACTTGTGTATTTCTGCTTTTCTGGCCTCTGCTTTCAGGGTCACATCAGAAACATTGTGGCCCTATGTCAACAAGCTTCCCTGTGCTTCATTTCAGGAGTTTTAAAGTTGCAGGCAATCCATTGGTTTTTAAACTCATTCGAGTCAATTTTTGTGTATAATGTTGTGTAGGAGTCCAATTTCATTCTATTGAGTGTACGTTTTGAGTTTTCCAATTTATTGACAATATTCCTATCTCCCCATTGTGTGCTTAAATACACACATTAACTACTATTGTGTGTAGTTTCTTATTATTGGAATAATGTACAATTTAAAAAATGGTCTCACAGAGAAGACGAAGCTTTGAGTGAATGTTTGCCAGTAAAAAATACTTTTACAAAAGGCCAAACTGATTCTAGTAATATTCCTGCTATCAGCTGTCTTGATGAGATAGTTTCTTGTTCATTTTAGGCCTCAGTGTTTCTGTCTGTGGAATGGGATGCTCAGATCCACTCTGACAGACACACAAAAGTTTACCTACTGGATGACCTACTTAAATTTCTTAACATTTGTTCCTGGAAGGTAAGCCCACATTAGCAGCATGCTTATCACAAGTAATCCCCGTACGTGGCTAACTACATATCCACTCTTAAAAAAGAACAAGAAAAATGAAGTGAATTCTATCACTGTGTCTATCCTGGATGAGGGTGTTAACCACCCCAGGCAGGCTTTTTCCAAAACAGAACATCATTCATGAATGAAAATGAGTAGTGTAGCTATGATCTAGGGTCTAAGAAGGAAGATTCAGGTCTTCACTGATTTGGCAGGACCATAGGTTTCAGAGATAGATGTCCTGAGCCCAGTCCTTCCCATCAGCACAGTGAGAGCCCTGCATGCCTCACTCCACACAGCTCAGCGCATCAGCCTTCCCAGCTCTGCCTCTCACCCAGAGGAACAGCCAGCTTTTATCACCTCTCTCTGGCCTCCTTCCCCTTATGATCAAGGTGACTTATAAACAGCTGCAATAGAAATGATTTTTTTTCATAAGTATCTTCTCAATAATATCTCTGAAAAAGCAGGGAGGCTAAGAGATACCTGACATTCACAGATTTGGTCCCTGGAGCCACAAAATGCTCGTGAGCAATTTCTTCATTTGACCAAAATGAACGGTCATCACAGAAACAAATGTAACTTTGGTATCCCTGATTTGGTGGAGACAGCTTAAGGGCTCAAACTTAATATACTTTTTCTAACGATTAGGATCTCAGAGTGGGCTGCATCATCCTGTCAGAGCCGATAGCCACCTCCAAGGCACAGGCTCCCAGCTGCCCTTGATCCATGACCTTAGCAGACAAGATAATGGGTTCTGGAATCGCCCAAGATTCCCAAGGAAGGAAGGGTGAAGGTGGTGCTCATTTTGCTTGGTGGTCTTTTTAGGGAGGCAATTAGGCATTAAGCACAGATTGGTGCTTAAAGAAAATGCCTAATAGTGAAAGCACGTGTTCCAAAGGTCCAGAAAGAGCTGTGCCTAAGAAGGGATTAGCTACTATCAGATGATATTACGACTGGATTAATGATGTTCCACATTCACTATATTTATAAAAAGAGAGGAGAAAAAGAATAGGAATCTTTTAAGGAGCAGATAAGTGATTTCTATAAACCTTAAAAGCTAAAAGAAAACTCATTTTTATAGAAGATAGTGGTTCTAACAGTATATTTATTTATAAATCCTTAATTAGGGTATTTTTCCCTTATAAAAGGCCCTACATTTCAAGTAAATTGCTGTTAACATATTCTGTGAGGCTTGAGAAAGTGCATGTGTGTGCCCGTAAGTGTGTGTGTGCACAGAGAGAGGGGCCTCTCGTATCAGTGCTTTATATTCTACCAAGTGTTTTAACCATTCTTATTTTAGACAATTGTTTTTATAATGGATATACTAAAGGTGATCATTTTATTTTATTGCTAGTCATTGCTGACTGAAATATTTTGCCATATGAAAGTAATTACTGTGACTATATTACTTTTCTAACCCGTTCATGTTGGGTCCCAAATACTCACAGTATGAAATTCTTTCACCCTGTTTAAAGAAAAAGAGTCATTGGCTATGATGCTCTGAACTTCCTCGCATAAAGACATACAATGGTTATACAATTTCCTTTTACTTTTTACTTTCATGTGTTCCCTGTGTGTATTTTTATGATTCGAGAGGTTGCAGGACCAGCCTAACCTTGTGTGGCAGTATGAGATGAACACTGAGAAATTAAGTAACTGACATGAATATTATAAGTAAGGAAATGCAGCAAATCATTTCAGGTCATCATAGTAAGTAAAAATAATTTATACCATGTCTAAAACAGGAAGAAAGAAAGGAAGGGATAAAAAGGAGAAAAGAGGAGTAAAGAAAGGAAAGGAGACAAGTCCAGATGGACGGTGGAGGGATCGAGTGAGAGAAGCAGGGATGGTGACACGGAAGGAGGAGAGAACCAGTTCTCTCAGCTTTGAAGTCCTTGCCACCTCTGTACTGTTCTCCAGGCTCCTCCAGGTAGAACTGCACCACATCTGGAACTCTTAGTTTAAAACAATGGCAAAGGAAAACACCAGGGCAAACAAATAGTGCCTGTTGGCTTTCTGACTTATCCAGTTAATTATCTGACATATTTATGTCCTGAAGCTCCAACTCAGAAGAACCACAGCATTAGACCCATAACAAAAGCACAAAGGACGGAACATGGGAGGGGACAGAACTGTCTTGTACCTTTGAGCTGTTGCTCTCTGAGTTTTGTTTCATAGTCTATAATTCATCTTTCTGTGGCACCTGCCACACCACAATCCATGCTGTGCCCATGGGTTACTTTAAAGTCATCGAACTCTCCCTAGGATCTGGTATTCATTCCAGAAAGAAGAAGAAGAGGATGCATTTCAGTTGCCAGAATCTGAGGAAGACCATGCTCTCAACACCACATGTGGGACAGCTGTGGTTTCGATGACCATCAATGTGGCCTTGAAGGCTCAGTTCCCATCTTTCAGGAAACCTACAGAACCTTGTGACAGTTTTATGAGCCAGGTTCCCACATGAAGATCCCAAAGCCTTCTGAAAATTTTCCATTCATTTCTATACTTTAAATTTTCATTTCATTGAAAACAAACCACATTGTTTTGGGCCAAAGTCTTAAAGGTATCGGCTTGTTGGAAGTTTGCCTGTGTTATTGATATGGGTTCCAAGAGCTTTGTGTGCACAGTCAGAACACACCTCGTATACATGCCAGCATTGCTCTTCTAACAACATATACAGACAATTAAGTTCCAAAGATACTGGTCTCTCCTACATATCTTACCAATGACATTCACACTGCAGGTCAACTGGAATAATCATATCAACATTCTTTTTATACCCGAAACAATAGAAAACAAGATTTTTATAAAGAATAATTAAGCAAGCGAATATCGTAGGAAATGGAATACACAATATAACTATGAGCAGAGATACCTGCTTTGTGTGATTCAGAACTAGTGTTTCAGGAGATTAACAATTATGATCACCAGTCCTCTTCTGATTCTATAATACTCCACACAATCTTTTTTAAATTACTTTATTAACCTTTCCTCCCAGCACAGAAGTGCCCGATTATAGATAATATTTCCAAATCATCTGAGGTGTAAGTGTGTTTGATTTGCTCAGTAATTATTTGTCTACTTTATTACACTGGCCGAGCACACAAGCTCCTTGACCAACTCCACCTCAAGTCCAGTTAAGAACTGGGTCATATACGTTTGCGTATCATTCCCTTTGGGCCCCAAAGTATGTGGAATTTCCCTACAGGAGATACGGCTGGTACTTGGGGACACAGAATATTTTAAATATGGAAACATCACTCTGTGTCCTGTCATTGAAGTTTTAAGAACCCTGGTTTAATGGGAAGAATATCATTCAGAAGAGAGTGTAAATAACTAGTGTTTATTCCCTGCATGACTGGGACCTGGAAATTAAGCTTGAGCATGCAAATGTCTCTTGATGAACCCTAAAAGCCTGTCACTCATATGCATCTGGTGGCCTTGCCCAGGGCCTTATGATCTGTCTGTCCTTTGTCATTCATACCAGCTAAGACATTACTTCTATTTTGGTGTGACTCATGGATGCATTTGGGGGCATCTACGTGTGCTTATGCAGACAGAAAAGGATGTAGTGGGATTAAAAAGGGGACATCACAAGTCCTGCCATTTCCACAGTGACATAGAGGAAAGAAGCCACTGAAAATCAATCTTGGATTTGCAGAGTGAAAGTTTGACTGTTGCAGCTTCATGGCTGTACTCACAGATGACAGTGTACCAGCATGGAACCTGGCACGTGGCTCACTGTGGAAGGCCACCGCCCAGGTAAAACTGCAATGCCAAGAGACCCTATGTATTGTCCACAATCAACAGATCTTGAAATTTCCATATGTAGAAGGAATCCAGGGCTGTGTTAGTAATGCAGGGATCCACCGGTCAGTTCAGTCACCCATGGAATTGTCGTGTAGGGTATAGATGCCAGTATTTTAGACCCGAACGGAGCATAAACAACACAAAATAAAATTCAGTGTCAGCACAAAGTTGACAGCGAATGATTATAACAGCTTCGAAGCTTGAAAAAGAGTGTAAATAACTAGGAACCCCCGCGGGCTCACTCAGCCTGCATACACAACAAACCTAACGGGCAGTCTCTGTGGTAAAGGCAGAACTGGGAAGATGCGAAGACTCTGCCAGCCAAAAGCCTTGACTGTCACCTTTCTGACTAAATCAGCTCCATGCACGCAGTGGGGAGAGAGGCAGCACCCTGGGTGCGCTTCAGCAAGGCCAAGGGCCTCCGCCTGGAAGTAGGAATGTTAATTATCGGCTCTTCCGTGGTTATCAGGGCCCTGCGACCCCACCAGCATTTGCACTCTGCAAATACTCCCCTCTCTGATCTTTAATCCTTGTCACTTCGAGTCTACAAAAGATTGTGATTCAGCCCGACTCTGCTCATTTCTATAATATGAAATTAAAGGCAAAGGAAAACTGTTCCCCGCCCCAATACAAGTGTAAAGTTAGGTGGGGGGCCTAGAAGAAAAGGGAAGTCTCTGTTCTTGTGTGTAAGTATACATACAAATGTGCACATGCCCATACGTAGGTGCAAGGGATGCTCTCAAGTGCCAAGAAAACGACAAGGGCTACCTGGCTTTGGCCTAAGCCCTAGCGACAGACATAAGCTTTGAGAATGCAGGTTTCCATCCTCACTAGTACTTACAAACTCAAAGAAGAAAAGAAGGCAGAGAGGCTACCTACACATTTCTGGAGACCAGTCCACAGGTTTGTAATCCATTTACAAGATAATTAATCAATTAGCAAATGATCCTTTCCCCTTTGTTATTTACAACGACACTGGAGAACTGCATCTCCAAATGCAATGGCAGGCCACTGGCATTCAAACTTTGCCCTTCAAACACATTGGTCTTATTTATCTGAATTGAGCAGATGCTTTGCAATACCAGCCCGTGGTGACTAGACTGTTTGCTATTAGAACCTCAGTAAGATTTAAGCTAAGCAGAAGAACATAAATATGACATCCTATAGACATTCATGATGATTAATTGTATTGTATCATCTCCAGCTATGACTACTTATTCATATAGGAAAAGAGGGAACAAATACACATGACATTGCTAAAGGGGGAACTACAGTCATTGGAAGGACAGGTGAAGATGAGGCTCACAGAGCCATTGTTCTAGAGTACAACTCTGAGGTCTTAAAATGCAATTAAAGCTGGGCGGTGGTGGCGCACGCCTTTAATCCCAGCACTTGGGAGGCAGAGGCAGGTGGATCTTTGCGAGTTCGAGGCCAGCCTGGTCTACAAAGTGAGTCCAGGACAGCCAGGGCTACACAGAGAAACCCTGTCTCGAAAAACCAAAAAAAAATAATAAAATAAAATTAAAATGCAATTAAATTGCTACAGTGTGTATATCCTCTTTATAGGCTCAACACTGCTCATTTCTTTCAGAGCTCCCATATTATCTGTGACACCTCTTTGGCAAGCAAAGATGTCAAGCAGCTTTTGTTTAGGGACCAGAATCTTTATTGGGTCTCCCAGATAACCATGGCCGAGTGGAGGGTCTGGCAATGATACAAATCCTATCAGATCCCAATCTTAGCCTTGGCCAAGAGGTATAGCTATGCAACCCTTTTGCCTCTTGAGCCTGAAGGAACATGTCCCATGAAATATGAAAATGGAAAATAGCTAAGTATGCTGACTGATGTGTGCCTGCAGTTCCAGCACTTGGGAGGCTGAGGCAGGAGGATATGAGGTAGAGGCTAGTCTTGATTAACTAAGAAGTGAGTCTCTCTCTGAAAAGAAACAAGAAGGAAAGAAAAAAGAAAGGGAAGGGAAGGAAAAGGAGAGGAGCTGTGTGGTTATTATTTTTCATGCTTTCTGCTGTGATAACCTCTGTATTGCCCCGCACACTGAGTGTCGCCTGCTGGGATAATACAAAGCAACTACCTTAGTGAGGGAAGGAGGCTAAGACTTTCAGATGCAAAGAAGGTTCTCAGAACAACACAAATATTTCATAAGCCAAATAATCAGAAAGTCTGTGTCTACAGCTGCACATTTGAGACAATAATTAAGTATAAACTTATTCCTCTGTGCATAGAACGAAGACATTTGTGGCCCATTTTTACTGCTATGGAATACTGAAGTCCAGGTATACACATGCCCTTATAGCAGAAGTTCCCAACCCATGGGTTGCCATTCTTTCACAGGGGTTGCATATCAGATATCCTACACATCCAATATTAACATTACAATTCATAACCAAAGTAAAATCACAATTATAAAGTAGCATAGAAAATAATTTTATGGTTGGGGGTTATCACAACATGAGCCAATTGTATTAACGCGTCCCAATATTAGGAAGGCTGAGAACCTTAGGGACTTCAGGATAGGCTCAAAGACCTATGGGCAGTCATTGGGAGCTAACAATAAAAAGAGTAATATGGAAAACTTCCCTATCACTTCACCCTGTTTTTTTTTTTTTAAAAAAGGACTTACAGCCAGAATTATATTCTAATGTTTAAAAGAAGTATGAGACCTCATAAATGAGAAAGATCATTATAATGTGAATGCCCTTAAAACAAACAAACTGAAAACTCCACAGTTCTTTTTACTTTAAAATGACAACAAAAAAAGGAATGGGTCAAATCTGAACAGAAGCAAATGATACTTGTTACTGAGTTCACACACAAGAATAAAACTCACAAGAGTGAATCTTAGACACATTATTTCTTAGCAAAATTAGCATAACCTGGCACATCCTGGCATTAAAATTTAAAAAGTATTTCAAACTGTTCTCATATCATCAACAGAGACATGTCACAGATTTTTTTATTGGTTCAGCAGCCTAGGTGTAATTGTATTAATATTTTAATGTTTGATACATATTGCCTGTGATACATTGCTTGCATAAATAAAAAGCACCAACATTCAATTGCCAATGAAATAATCACACAGTCTAGATCTTTATTATATCATGCATTATTTAATTACGATAATCAGAGCCTTTTTGAAGGTAAAACAAGATTAAAAAGGTTTTGTTTTATTGGATCTATATATTTGATTTAAACTTTACATGTTAGCTTTACATTAAGAATTTATAAGGCATCAGTTCAAATGGTGCTATTATAAGAGTTTATTTCTTTTATAATTAGTACAGTACTCTTAAAGTACTCTGACTATAAGATAATATTTCAGTATTTTAATGAGCTTTTTAAGTGTAATTGATGTAACAATCATTGAATTACACATTTATACCTGAAGAATAATGAAGGAAACATTTTAATGAGAAATTTAATCATTATTAGCAAATGATCTACTAAACTGCCATTTGCTGACATTTAAAAGCTTAATAGCAGAAAACTGTATTTTCCTCCATCTGCATCTACATTGATAGTGATTATTTTTCTGTTACTCCGATTTCCCAGGTTAACTTTCTACCATCACTAATTTATTTATAAATTTGAGAAAACTTTCTCTAACCCACCCTTGTCAGCTCCTTCCAGAAAAAGTGGTGCTTGACACTTAGAAGGATAATTTAAATAAATTAGCCCCTTTCCAGCCTTCAGCAGTTTTCTGCATAAAAAGGTTTCTTTCTTGTGACTATTCACGCTTGCATCAGCTTGATTTTGATGAATGCCCTGTGAATTCCCTGATAGTAGCTCAGTCAGAGATCTTAGACCAATGTCAACAGGGGTTTCAAAGCTCCTTCATTTCCAGCACACATCAGCATTCAAGGTCTGAGAGGCAGCGGGTGCAAGGGGAGCCAACTATGGGGCTGAGTTTTGCTGATGGGCTAAGCAGAACACCCATGCCAAGGGAAAATGCTTAGAATGGAGACACTGGAGTAAACTCTGGAACAATGTGTTTTGAAGCCACAAAGACTCCAAGACAATACCAAATGGGGGAGAATTACATAATCCTCGTAGGTCAGGAGAAATGTCATGCAGGTTCAGTTTTGGAGCTGAGGTGCAAGCAGGGTCACCTGTGGTCAGTATGCATGCTGGGGAGGTAGAATGTCTTGGGCAAGGGCCAAAATGGCCACTGCTTGCTTTCCATTCCACCTTCACCAGTGGTCAGTGTGCCTTGGTGTTTCTGTAAGAGTCAGTGGTTTACAGACTACTTAAGCAGAGTGAATGTCAAGGTGCAGTGTGCATGATTCTCTGATAGAATTCATTGATCTAGAAGGAAGAAGAGGGTTTGGGTAGAAACATACTGTTAAACAGCTAATACACATGAGATATATTAATTTCTGTGTGTGTGTGTATGTGTGAGAGAGAGAGAGAATAAGAATAAGAAGAGGAAGAGGAGGAGGAGGAGGAGGAGGAGGAGGAGGAGGAGGAGGAGGAAGAGAATAGAGGTGGGTATAAGCACCCTCAGAAAAGAGAATTGGATACCCAGAAGCTAGAGTTTCAGGCTGTTGTGAGGTGCCCAACATAAATAAGTGTTGGGAATTAAGCTCAGGTCCTCTGCAAGAACATCAAATATTCCTAACTTCTTCTCATCTCTTCATTCCAGTGCCATTTTTAAAAGTAGCTCATTTTAGCTGTACAACAGGTTTCATTACAGCTCTTGCATATAGAAATATAATTGTGTTAATCATATTCACCCCTTGCTCTTTTTTAATCCCCTTCCCCAAGATCCCTTCTCCCTTCCACGCCTATTATAGTCCTTCATTTATCTTCATTCCCTTGGTTCCCTCTATTCCACATATCAGAGAAAACGGACAATCATATTTTTGTGTAAGTGTTGGATTTGGAGTCATAGTGGCAGTGGATGGGATTCAGGAGACAACAGGTGCCAGCACATGGTTCCCACCAGTCCTCTGCTTGGAGAAACTCCTTAAAGTCTCTCCCTCTCAGTCCAGAGGTGGTGTGTTTGGCCCAATCTTCTCCTCCTCCTCTCCCTTCCCCTCCGTCCTCTGTCTTCTCTCCTCTCCTCTCCTCTCTTTTCCTCTCCTCCCCTCTGCTGTCCTTCTTTGCTCTTCTCTCCTTTTTTCCTCTCCTTTGCTCTCCTCTCCTTTTCTCCTCTCCTCTTCTCTCTTTTTCTCCTCCTACTTCTCCCCATCCATCATTTGCTTGTCCTCAAAGATTCTCAGAATTTAGATATACTTAACTGTTTTGTCATCATAACTGAGGGAGCTTGGTTCTATGGCTGAATTTGCAGAAAGGCCAGCACCTTGGTAACAACGCCAGCCCTGATGGGTTGTACAGATTCCCTTATCCTCTTGTGTATCCAACTCCCAGTCTTCCTACTGCACACAGATCAGTAGATTATAGTAATAACGAATGGCCTGCAGAGGGTTGGAGCATCAAGGAGATACAGGAAGACCATCTCTGAAGTGAAAGGGAGAATGGAGAGGAGAGAGTTCAACTTACTCATTTGTTGATTTAGATGGAGTGTGATTACTGGTGTTGATTATGGGAGACAAAATTGCCAACATGCAAACACACCATTCATAATGTATTGGGTCATATTTAAAGATTATTCATAAACAACTTCTGATTGTACATTGGAAAATAAAATTGTAATAGACCACTAGCAAGAGTATTGTCTTCTAATTACAGGATAACAGGTAGCTGTAAAATACCCCATGGTCATGCCAGAAAGGATTTAGGATGGTGCAGACATTTATTTCTTTATTTATTGACTTTTTTGAGATTCAGATCACATGTATTTACAGCTACAATATGCAGTCATAGAGAGTTGAGGTACTTTAAAACTAGTTTCTTATTGTAAGTTTATGTAAATAAACATCTTTCTCTAAAACTTCACATCCAAATAAAAATATAACATCAAGGAAAATCTAAGCATATGTGGTGAGAAATGAGCAGGGTATTTTCTGAGAATGTAGAGAAGGGTTAGTCATCAGAAAGTCTTCCCCAAATAATATCAGAGTGGTGTTATTCAGCTGTGGGACAATACACTGTGGTACCCTGAAGTGTTAAATATGAGCCACCAAATTCCTATCAACACACCTTTTGTGTTGCAGCAGAATCACTAGTCTCAAGATGAAAGGTACAGCTTTCTTCAAGATAAATAAATAAATAATTATTATTATTATTATTATTATTATTATTATTATTATTATTATTAATGTGTAGCACCAAACCAATGCAAAGTAAAATAGAGTACTTTCTAGAATGTGGAAGAACATTGCCTCCTGAGAGCACAATGGAGTGGGGCAGGGCAATAAGCAGCGCCACTCAAGCAGCAGGGGTGAGAAAGGGCAGCCCCGTGAATTGGGGGACAGCTGTGGATGCGATTTAATCCTTCAAGTGTGGTACGAAATAGTCTGGTATTCAGAAGTGTGCCATTAATGCAAAAAAGGGCATAAAGGTGAGAATCAGAGAAAACTAGACCAAGAATTAGTTCAAAGGGAAGGTGCTGTTTGAACAAAGCATCAGTATTTTATAAACAGTTAAGGACTCTCTTTTCTCTAATCACTTTGGTTTTCCTCACTGTGCTAGACTCACAAAGACTAACTCATCCAGTTAGCAAACCAGATGTAAACAAACGGTACTTTTAAAAAAATGCATTTTTAAAAGGCTCCATCTAAAGGATGTGGGAGTATGAGATGAAATCCACGGAGAAGGTTGACAGTGGTTACCCTCAGGGCAGTATCATGTTGCTGCCAACAATGGTGGTCAGTGACAGGTTCTTACAGCAGTTGCCAGGCCCTGATCCCAATTCAGGAGATGCTCC
Organism: Lophiomys imhausi; assembly: GCA_907164525.1. NCBI lineage: Eukaryota > Metazoa > Chordata > Mammalia > Rodentia > Muridae > Lophiomys > Lophiomys imhausi. Next base: position 3,428,674 of record CAJQZJ010032798.1, read on the forward strand.
TCATTATACAAAAGCTCCTACAGAAGATCAGAAACACAGTTGTGAAGGGAGCATCCCCTTCTTTAGCTCTCATTCAAGGAGATATTTTTTGCAAACACAAAAAAAAATATGAAAGCTCCCTGTGTAGTCCCAGGTAAATATGAATCCAATTAAAGCTTTAGGTCTACTTCACTGGGGCACCGTCTGAATGATGAAAAACATATCTTAAATGAATACACATAAATTTACACTACACTACACACACACACTTTTTCCTGGGAGAACACCCAATGCCAATAAGCCCGTATCTTTCTAGGATGTCACTACATTCTAATGACTTGTTTAACTAATCTACTGACTTGCTGCTGCGCCATTTCCCTGAAACTTGTAATTTGCCATTAATTAGTTCCAAGAGGATACATGGGTGAGATATTTGTTTTAAGGGGAGCATGAATTCCATTAGAGCCGAAAATGTGCTCATCAGAGAATTCAAACATAGTCGGCAATATTTGAAGATGTGATGGTCCCCATCACTTACCAGTATATTTAAATGAAGAATCAAGGACCTCTTTTGGAAGTCAGGTAATGAGAAATGAATGTGCAATAACAGAATGAGTCCCCCCAAGAAAGGACTCAGTTCTTCAGGGAGAAATACTGAACTCTGGTGTAGTCTACACTGTATGTCTACTAGACTCTGGTGTAGTCTACACAGTGACCAGACTCCAGAAGTTCTTTAGTCTATGCAGGCTTGGTTATAGAATCTTTTTTTTTTTTAATAATCTGTGTATAAATCGTAACTCCTATTTGTTACTAAAAATCAGTTCAAACGATTTTCTTTGAAACCTGTGGCAGATGATTACAACAGAAAAAGACAAAACGAGAGAGAACAATTTCACAAAACATCATTCTGGGCCAGTAAATCAACAGTAGTGGCAATAATAGTCACTATTTTCCTGGACCCTCCCACCAGTTGTCAAAGGGAAGAGGATTTTGGGTACAGGTATTGGTTGGTATCAACAGATGGTGGGTGGCTCAAGAGGTTAAGCCTTCCTGCAGTGGTGGTCTTGGTGAAAAGGGATTTAGTGGATGTGAACGTCTTCATGGATGGGTGTGAGAACTGTCATCTTGACAGGGTACCCAGGGATATAATCATGGGAAACAATAGGAGAGGAGACAGAGATGGGACACATTCTAAGAGCACCCATCGCAGAAGCATGAAGAAAGATGCTACCTAGAAATATCCAGCACCAAACGTGTAAGGAAGCTCACAGTATGGAGAGAAGTGCTGAGGGACAGTTGCTGTCGTTCTGCTCTTCCTTTGGACAATCAGAACCAGAATAAGCAGGCATGGTGGAAATGGATTCAGACAGGCACTAATAACCCCGAAGTGAAAAAAGTAATTCTGAGCTAGATTTTTTAAAGTTGTTTTTTTCTTTTCTCAAACCTGACAACCATTATCACGTTAACGTCCAAAAACCTTTCAAAACATAGACTGGGGGCTTAATGGGGTACTTTGTAATCACTGGAACTTTTATTAATAACGCTAAAATTATGAGGCAAGTTAGTATGAAAGCTGAGTTAGATATAGAACTTTAAACACATGGAGATGGTTAGATAGTAGAATGTTAAAGTCAGGTGCCAAATACATATGGACTGGACATTGGGAATGTATGCTAAGCCATATAACTCTTATAATTGTGGCCTATTTATTTCTGTTGTTTTGTTTTGTAGTTATAGTTATAAGAAAAAGAACCATTTTTTTGGACTGAAAGGGAGAGCTGTTGGGGGGAAAAAGAAATACCTTAAACTAAAAAAAAAAAAAAAGAAGGGAAGAGGATGGGGGGGTTGAGGGGGAGGAGGGTGGAAGGGTGGGACTGGAGGGGGGAGTAGGGAGGGGATTGTGACTGAGATGTAACTTGAAGAAATAAAAAATAAATTATTAAAAAAAAAAAAGCAAATGATCCTGTGAAACAAACTCAGGCCCAGAAAAAATTTGGAGCTCTAGTTTTTGGTTTTTTTTTTTTAAGGTCTGACAAAAATAAGTACTTCAAGTAATGAGTAAAACTTCCCAGAAAGTCCTCAAGTTGTTGGTTGAACATGAATTTTGGAGCCTAAGATTTAGCTGTTTATTTTGAGAGCAAAGCCATGGGTCTGCTAAGAAAAAGCTACACCTATTTTTTTTTTATAAATACTTTTTTTTTTTTTTCTTCAAGTTACATCTCAGTCAAAAACCCTTCCCTATTCCCCCTTCCTATCCCGCCCTTCCACCCTCTTCCCCCCAGAAGTTTCCCCTTTCAGTCCAACAGATGGTTCCTTCTCTTATAACAGTAAGTATTATACAAAACAACAGATATAAATATGCCACATTTATGTGAGTTAAATGGCCCTGTATACCTTCCCAATGTCCAGTTTATACATATTTGGCCCCTGACTTTAACATTCTACTATCTAACCATCTCCATGTGTTTAAAGGTCTATATCTGACTCAACATTCATACTAACTTGCAACACACTTTTAAGAGTATCTTCTTAGATCTATAACACTCTCTTGATTCCTAAACAACTCAAAATTTAGCTATGAGTCTCTAGCTGTCTATTCTTCAACCACCTCAGAGACCTGAGAGGGATAAATATTATATATAGGGATAAATATTATAATATATATATGGGATAAATATTATAATATATATATATGCTATATATATATATATTATATATATATATAGCATATATATATATAAATATTATATATATATGCTTATATAGGAAGTGCAGGGCCTGCAGCTTCCAAAACTAAGAAAGGACATACCAATGACTGCCTGGACAGTTCCCATTTTCTCTCCATACATTCCTGCATCAGTCTTCAGCCTTTGGGTCCTTTTTCTCTGACAGACATTTGTTGTAGAGCAGGGATTATGAAGGACTTACCTACCCTGTCTTGGCAGAGTTAGGCTGTCGACTTCCCTGCTACCAAGTTTTGTCCTTTTTTGGACAGCAATCTGTCTGCAGTTGGTGCAAGGGGTTTTTTCATGCCAAGAGATAGGCTTGCCACTAATTCAACCATCTTACAGTGGAGGTTCTTCGATGCTTATCTTCTACTTGGAGTAGAATAGGGGGTGCTGTCAGGCGCTGATATGTCTCGATATCAAAAAAAAAAGAAAATCTTGATTTAAGATAACTTCTTTGAATGCTATATTCTGCAGATCTCTTGGGGTTTTTGAAGATGCCCTATCCATCTCTTGTATTTAGATAAGCAAATGTTGCTTGTCTCTTAGCAACTTGATTACTGGGTAGTTTAGAGAATATCTGTGATAGACTGTCATAGTAGCTAACAAAGTGACATGTTTGCATGACTAGGAGTTTGTTTTACTTAACTATCCTAGACCGTTTTAGACGGTTGGTATCAAGAGGCCAGAGCTTCACATTTTATTTTTAAGTATCTCTAGGTATGATACCATTAGGAAGCGTTACCTTTAATTTTGTATCAATATACAAAGATCTATTCAATTGTGGTTAAATATACTCTTAATTATGTATCAATATACAAAGATCAATGCCTATGTAGCCCAATACAATCTTAATATTACGTCCATATACAAGGGTCAATACCATTGTGGCCAACTGAACATAAAAGGAGTGTACTAACATTTTTAACCATTTTTTCCATTTGAGTTTGGGCCCCAAACAGGTCTACTACGACCCAAATCAGCAGGAAGTCACTTTAAGAGAGCGACGTCCCATGCCCAGAGGGTGGGGAAGGTGTTTCCCTGCCCTTCTTTTTGGTTATTTGAAGGATAACTGAAAACTCTGATATTTAGGGGAAGAGATTACAAGCTGATAAATGGTCCTGTTTAATAGGTTTTGGAGGTTAGCCCCAGGGATTTCCTACTTTTCCTTTTCTGTATCCTTCTTCCTCTCCTATGTAGGAGTGCATAGGCTTGAGAAAAATGAGATATAGACATAGCACAGGAAGGTCCAAGAAGAATGGGCAGATTATTGAATATGCCCTTATACCTTTGTATATTGATACAAAATTAGTAGTTTATTTTGCTAAAGTGGTATTAACCATTGTTTAATGTGCAAAAATAAGATTGTATTGGATTACATTGGCATTGATCTTTGTATATTGATATACCTATTTTTTTTTTAATGGCATGACACTTTGTTATAGGAGCCTCTTGTGTGGAGGTGTTCCAGATACAGCCTGGGATATAGTAAATGCTACAAAACAGAGCTGGCATTGCTGAGTGTGTGAGAACTATTGGGCCAGGTTACTTAGAAGTGTCCTTCCACATATCAATCTGCCAGGGACCACCAACTGAAAACACATGTAAGTCACTGAGGGGGAAAATATCTTTGGTTCCATTAGAGTATATCAAAACACAGAATTTAGAATTGGGTCTGGAGATTGCTTTTTCTGGTGAAAGCTCCTAAATGAACAACAGGGATATAAAGTTGACTTTGCTCATTTGACCAGAATGAGGGAAACATGTCCACATCACCCTCTACTTAGAAAGAAAGAAAGAAAGAAAGAAAAAAAGAAAGAAAGAAAGAAAGGAAGGAAGGAAGGAAGGAAGGAAGGAAGGAAGGAAAAGCAAAGAAAGAGAAAAACCCAATAAAGACCAAGTAAAGGTGAACATAATATTTTTAAGACATTTATGTACCTGGCAATTAAAAGCAGTAGTCTCCAAGAAAAGGGAAACAATTGGGTGAACCCCCTCAGTCAACTAGCAGGAGCTCTACGGGACTCCAGGCCATGGCATAGGATGAAGAACCTGCAGAGTCCAGCCAAATCCACAGCTGTGGACAGAGAGCTGGTGTCATAGAGTGACAAAGCACTGAGAGTCCACAGGGAAGAATGACAATGTAGAGAGTTGCCCAGAGATTCGTGGAGGTCAGCTGAATTGTCACCAGCACAGACTCATGATGAAACAAAGTGAAGCCCTGGAAAGAAACATCCAAAAGGCCTTGGAGAAACCCTGCCATGTAGCTAGAGAAGGCTGGGGGATCTGTTCTTTCCAACAGGAGTTGAAGACCCCACCATGTCCAGAACATGTTGAAGAGGAGGCTGGAGTACTTCCCTTATGAGTAAGAGACATCCAGGGCTTGGGTCAAACCCTATTTTGAAGTCTCTCAAAACCATAAAAGCAATGTCCTTCAAAGTTAAACATTTTAAGTAATATACTCATGCATATAAAAGATTATTAATGGAATTAAAAAATAATTCATAAGTAATAGATATACTCATAATGTCAAAGATTGCCAGACACACAAAGTCGGGGGAAAATAAAATATAATAATAACAATAATAATAATAAAAATAAAAAATAATAAAAGATTTCCCACTCTAAGCCAAGCATGCCAGCACAGGAGAGGCAGAGCAGGAGGATGGAATCATAAGACTAGTCTAGCCTGTAAAGGGAGAACCCTAGCACCCTCTCCCACTGTAATGCTAACGGAAATATCGCCCTAGGAACTGTGTTGCTATTAAAAAGGATGAGCGGATACTGGCGGAAAGAATATTACCAATTCATAATGAGAAGGACACTATGGATATATTCAAAATGTTCATGCATCCAACAAAGGAACTTCAAAATATACAAAGAACTGCAGGGTTACTTAGAGAGTTGTAGAATAGGACTTCAATATCCCTTTCTCAATAATTGATAACATAACAATCAGTGAGAACATAATGACTTTAACCTATTTTATACACAGAGAAACAAATCGCGCACACCCGAGAATACATATTCTTTTTGAATAAACAGCAAACACCAAGATATCTCATAATCCAGGATACAAAATATGTCCCCATAAATTTGAAAGAACTCAAGGCTCGAAAAACATGTTTTTTAAGTACAACAAAATTAAGTTGGAAAATGAAAACAGTAAGATTTATGATCAGTTCTGAAATATTTGGAAATTTTAATAGAATTCTAAATAAACCATAAGTTAAGAAAATAAAAAGAAACTAAAAAGTCATTTGAGCTGAATAAAAATGAAAACACAATATATCAAAACTGGTGGAATTCAGTAGAGTAGTGCTTGAATTGGAAAAAGGACATTTCAACAGAAAGTTTTTGTATTAAAAAAAAAAGAAGAAGAAACACCTAAATCAATGAAGCCTAGTTTGTACCATTAGAAACAAAAACAAGAGCCACATTAAAAAGTGAATTAAACAGAAGGAAGGGAATAGAGAGTATCACAGCAAAATCAATGAAACAGATAATATCATGAGAATAGCCGTGAACTTACCCTTCAGCTGAGCCCTGAAGAATGGGGTATATGGTGGATACCCTGGTAAGAAGTTAGGAAAATCAGCATGCCTCACAAACTTACCAAGTTCATCAAGCATGCAGCAAGGTCAGGGAGACATCACAGAACCTGTGGTTAAGCTGAGGTTATACTGAGTGCAGAGACTGCTTTTGCAGAATGAGAGAGGGAGAGAAGAGAGAGAGAGGGAAAGACACAAGACTCAAAGCTGAAAACAGAGCAGAGACACTGTACCTTGTGTGCCTGGACACAGCAGTACGACTGAATTCTAGTCACCATGGGAAAACCATTACCTGATATAGCACTGGGGGTTAAAACAGCCAAGTCCTTCTTATCAAAGACCATCCTGGGAAAGGTATGGGAATCAAACCTCAGAGAAGGAAGCTGACAGTGAACAATGTAGAGAGCAGCATTCCCTTCGTGTGTCTGCCGTAACAAATTCAAAGGGACTTGGTGGCTAAGGGGGGCACACGCCTGTAGTTTCAGAACCTCAGACAGAAGCCTGAAGCAGGTGGCCTGGAGACAGAGCAGGGAATGCGTGTGGACTCGCCATGGGAACCTGACAGAGATATTATGGGGTTAAAGTAAAACACTAGCAGCGCAGCCTCACTTCTGGAGGCTCCAGAGAAAAGCCTTCTTTGTCATTCCAGCTATAGAGGCTATTCCTTGACTTAAGTCTCCTTTTCTATCATTGGAGACAACAATGACGCATCAAATCCACCACACAGGTTCTCTCAGATCTACCTCCATCCCCCATCCCCGCCTTCCTCTTTGAAAGACTCCCATGGTTCATCTGCACTTACTCTCATATCCATAATAATTTCCCTTACTTACCTACTGTCAGACCCTTAGTGACCTTGGTCCCTTCTCTAAGCTTAACTCCCCCTAGCCATCTCAATACAACATCTTGGGATTTGAGACATGGATACTTTGAAGAGACCATTTCCCTAAAGCTATTGCAAAATCCTGTGTGATAAATGAGAAAGACCCAAAGAGGGATGATGGTAGTGGAAAAAAAGGAAGGAAAATCTTAAGAGAGGATAGAAGGTTTTGTTTAGTGGGCTTGGAAGATACAGGGCATGAGAAGAACAGGAAGTCTTCATTAAATTTGAAACTTTACTATTTCATTAGCCCCTGATCTCATTTTCTCACATGTGACTATCAAGTTCTTTCAGTCACATGATCTCAACCAAAGGGCCAAGAAGCAATCATAGACTTCTTACAGAGTGTATACAGTTCGCTGGGCCAAGGCTTGTTGGAAGGGTGAACTGAAAATCAGGAAATCAATAACTCTGATAAGTAGGATCTAAGCATTGGTGAGTAATTTGAAGTCTCTACCAGAGTCCCTCACTGTAAGTTACCCCACACAGTAAAGAGAGACAGGCACAGCAGCATCTCAGTATCTGCCAGCTCACGAGGTTGTGTGGAGCCTGCCTGAATCCATCTTCAAAAAAAAAAAAAAAAAAAGATTCCATTTTGTATTAAGTTTGACTCAGAGCTGACCTCCAGTTCCAGAACAACAACAAAATGTACCCGACCTTGTATTCCATGGGTGTTCCCTCGTCATCACCAGGCAGCTCACTCTGAGAAAGCACCCAAAAAGTCTAAACAAACTTTCTGATGGTCAAGCTGACCGCAGCTGGTTAGTCAGTAACAACGAGCCAATCAGAAATGGACATGACTAGCTACCCAAATGTCATCCAATCATATGGTAAAGAACCTGCTGCTTCTTTGTCTGAGTCTCTATATAAACTCTGTACTTTCGGGTCTGGGGGCTCTCAACTCGAACTGCTGTGTCAGTGAGTGTTGAAAGTCCAAGCTCTGAGCTTGAATAAACAACCCTCATGTATTTACACTGGGGTTGGCTCCTAGGTGGTCTTTGGGGTCTTGAGAACTGGGCAGAACAGTTGTTACTTTAGGTTTAACATAAGAACTAAGACCCCCTTCTGTGTGTTCAATGTCAGCAATAATTTGTCAGGTCCTCTCATAGAGTCACATTGATCTTCTGTTCTGTGTCCTACTTCCTCTTTCAAAGACTTTGGTGGTTCAACTGGCCTCAGTACCATAGTTAGCTTATCTTAGTGGAGAACAGAACAGAACCTCTCCACCAGATTCAATTGACCCGACCAGGGCGGTAAGAAGCACTAAGACACAGCCTAACTGCCAAATCCTAAGGAGAGGCATTCCCAGAACCAAGGTACTTGTCAGTGAAAGGGCCAAAGACCCCAGAAAAGGTTGAACCTTATGCAGCAAATGCCTGGAGCATGGAAAAGCCCATGACTTCCTAGTGCCACTTACTAGTAGGCAAATTGTTTGGATGTTTATGTCCTTCCCAATATCCATGGTAATCATCGGAACAGCCTTGCTAAGACTTGGAGACTGCAGGTAATGAGGACCCCTGTCTCATAGATGGAGGCTTAAGCCTTTATAAAAGAGGTTTCACACAACATCCTAACCATTTTTAACCTTTCTGTCCCTCTGTCCTGAATTTTTATCCTCTCTAGAGAACCAGGCATTCAAGGTGCCAACGGGAAGCGGAGAGTAGCCCTTACTACACTGAACCTGTAGTTCATCGGGAAATATCCTGATTTTGATTTTCCTAGTTTCTAGAACTATGAGAAAATTTTCTTTTTCTTATAAATTGCTCAGAGTCAGGAAATTAATTATAGCAGCTCTGCACAGAATTAGCCATTACCTTCTGCCTCATATAAACCCCTATGAGAAGACACACTTACTGCATTGGGCACCAGGTTTCTGTTTAAGAGTTGAGGCATCTCCTCATTCTGGGGGAAGTCTTAAATATGGGTATCATCAAAAGGTACAGTTGAATTCACTGCCAAAAACATGTGCAGTGAAAATAACTCGATAGGATGATAACATTAATACATCTAGAAATGAAGGTCATTTAAAAGACAAAAACCAGAGGCATTCCAAAATCTGTTAATTCACATCAATGTAAGCCATGCAAAATGAAAACTCTGAGCAATAAGACATTCATGACAAAAATCTTAGGGTCCTTATGGATGGCTAGGAGTGGCAGGGGGACCAGGGGGAACTGTTGAAGTACCAAACCTTCATTCATTTTCTTCTACCGTGGAACCATAACAACCCAAAATAAGCTTCCTGGCTGTGGTTCTGGTGACATATGAGCAGGGATGTCTGGCGTGAACAGAGGTGAGCAGTAAAAGTGAAGCAAACGAGCAAAAATATATAAAAAATGACTAAAATGATGTGTTTTCATTGTTAGGAGATGTAGTGAAACTCTCATCTGGTGAATTCCAGTCCAGCGTTTCCATGATATATCATTTATAATTTCCCTCTAATTGTAATGAAAATCATTTTTCAATGTAATTCCACAATAAAAATGTTTCTTTCTTTCTCATTACATAAGAACATGATCTCATACAGTTGTGGAGCAAGCTTACAATGTGCCCCGTTATCTTCTCCTCCTTATCATTTAATCTCTTCATAGTCTACAGATGTCAAGAGGTTCAGATTAAGCTTGTTAGAGATCTGCTTCACTCCAACTCACTGATGATTATTTATTTAGCAGTTTTATGTAACCCTGTCATTGCTAAGCACTCTATTAATTTGCCGAGGGACAAATCAACACTAGTTATTTTTCTACCGGCTATTAGACTCGGTGCTGCTGTTTGCTACAAACCACTTGCCAGTTAATTATAAATTATGGGTCCTCTTTGCCTATATTAATTGATATCTTCTCTGCCATTGTAATAGTAGACAAATAAATTGAAGGCAAGATTTATTAAGCAGTGTATGCCTTGTGTCTCTTGATTAGTATTCTTTACTTTTTTAACATTTATACTTGTTTATATAGATTTGACAGAGCAATGCATTAGAGAAATGATCTTTAGGGTGTTTTGTGGTTAAAGAAAAAAGAAAAACACAGAGAAATAGAAAAATTTAATAGACTCACAATTCATTGCAAGCAGTTTCTAAAACGCTACTGACTCTTGTGCTAAGAACTCGTGGTGACAGACTCCTAATTATGCAAAAGCTAATGTTCAAGTGGGTTTAAAGTCTATGTGTCTATTGTTATGAGATAAACTGATATGAACATCACCTTGGATCTATCTTGCTTTGCTCATGCAATGTCCTTTGCTGTGTATTTTCATCCTGTTACACATGCTTCTCTATGCAGAACCCTTTTATCCTCTAAGCTTTCACTTTGTTTAAATTGAGACTTGTTACATTGTTTATGTTCAGGTTTAGTACATTATGACAAAGACTCACTGCAGCTGTATTTAATTTCCAGCAGCAGGAATTGTCAATGGCACTAGCACAGGACCCAAACCTTTCCAGTTGTGACCTCAAAGGAATGAGCCAGAATTTTGGTGAGATCGGAGGGAAAGAAATTACCAAATAAAGTTTTCATGTGTTTGCTGCCTGGACAATATCAAGCAGTGAAGAGCTGAAAACTTAGAGGAACACTTTACTCCAGTTGGTCGTTATTATATTCTGATGTCAAAGGGCACTGGGACCCAGGTATTCACCACAAGATCCAGTCTCTGAAATCTTACTTTTCTACATAATTTCTCCACTTAATTGACAGTTTTGATCCAATTTGCTTTTGTGGCATGCTAGATTCCTATTGGCTCCTCATCCAACAGAAATCCAGCCAACGAACAACAAGCTTGCTGGGGTGGGTGGGCTGTTTTCCCATTAGTTCCCCAGTGAAAGGAGAGAGATATTGGCCAAGCAGATTTAGTCCTATTTTGGCTCACACATAATTGCATCTCTTTTCCAGCATATCCATGTTTGAAGGTCTAAAGACTCTCCTCCTAGATTTTAAGTGGGTGCCCTTTGAGTAAAATCAGCTAGCCCGTTCAGAAACCATGCATTCTGCTAATGTCGTCTTTAGCTATGTTATAACAAGATTTGGAGAATCTTTTCCTGTGTGCTACCGTTTGCCGGCTGTTTCTGGACACACCTCCCAGTGGATATCAGGAGTAACTAAATGGCCTAATATCTGGGTTTCATTCAATGACTCAGAAAACTCAGAAAATGACTCAGATATTAGCAGTCATCACTAACAAAATTGTTATTTTGTCTCTAGATCATCCAGGTTGCTCTTCCTACCCACTTCCAGATCCATGCTCAAAATCGGATTGGAGTTGAAAAAACAAAACAAAACTAGCTAACTACAATAACAATAACAACAACAAATAACTGTCAAATAACATTTTTGGATCATTCAGATTTCACATGAGTTTTGTCAACTTGCTGAACTACTCTGTACTGTTTTTTAAAAATGCCTCATATTGTTTTATACCAACTCAATGATTATTTTAAGTTGGGACAATTTGCTCCCCAGGGAATATTTAGCAAAATCAGGAGACATTGTCACTACAAATAGTAGAGGGCAGGGGCTGTGTGGTGGTTTGAAATAAAATTGCCCCATAGGCTCATAGGGAGTGGCACTATTTGGAGGTTTAACCTCCTTGGAGTAGGTGTGGTCCTGTGGGAGGAAGTGTGTCTCAGTTTCTTCTTGCTGCTTGTTGTTCCAGATGTACAACTCTCAGCTCCTTCTCTAGCACCACGTTTGCCTGCATGTTACCTTGCTTCCCACCATGACAATAATGGACTACACCTCTGAACTAACCCCAATTAAATGTTTTCCTTTATAAGAGTTGCCATGGTCATGGTGTTTTTTCACAACAATAAAATGCTAAGACAGACTGCTACTAACCGATAGTGTGTAGCAGACAGGAAAAATGCTAAGCACCCTACAGTGTACGTGACTGTTCCTCAAGAACAAAGACCCACTAGTCCTATATGCTGATGGTGATGAGGCAGAGAAACCTTGACCAACTCCTTCAAAATAGGAGCAGCTCTCTCGCTGAGTGGGCATCAGGGAAGAGAGCAAGACTTTTAGAAGAGAATGTTCAAAAATATGGTTATGACTCTAATGTCTAGGCCTGGGTGGGCCCTGGATGTTGTCTGAATGTGGTAGTGATTCTAATGGTTGACTTAAAATGTTCATGAAAATATTATCACAGTGTATTTATGGTGAATAATTCAGTTTTATCCAATTCAAAAGAGTTGAATTGGAAGTTTTAAGCTGGCCAACAGGGCTGCGGTCAGAGGTAGAATCATGAGTTCTAGAGCTCACCGAGAGAGAGTGGGAAGGCAACAGAACCAAGCACAAATTGACGTGCATGAGGACATGAAGTAGATGTTAGTGCCACTGGAAAGACATTATGATAACCCGAGATCTGGGTCCCTTAGCAATTGTTTATCATCAACAACTATTCGATATAGCAATTGCCCCCAAATCTCTATCTCAATGTGTTTAAGGACTTTCGCACATATTTGTGAAGAACAACATGCATGTGGGGCTGAGGACATACCTCAGACAGTGAAGCACTTGCTTTTTAAAGACAAGAATATGAGTTCCATCCTATAATCCATGGGGAAAATAATGCAGGTGTAGTGATTTATACTTTTCACTTATCCTAATGCTGGGGTGTCAAGGGAAGATTCTTGGAGCTCCCTGACCATCTAGCATAGCCTAGCTAGTGACTTCCATGCCAGTAAGAGACTTAGCCAAGAAAGAGAGGCTGTCTTCTGACCTCCATACATGCACACACATGCACATACATATTATATAAATACACAATCCATATAAGAGATTTATGAATTCATATATTCAACATTGAATTTGATTTCTCATTTTAATTTAATGTCATCAAATTTAATATCATGTAGTGATCTTTTCTGTCTAAATATGAACTTTTCAGCCCTTCCCTATATTTTACTTTTTTTTGCAGATGGCTCACTGAGACACACAAATGCAATTCTTGATAATATTTATACCAGCAGGACATGTGGAAACTGAAGTCTCCCACTAGCTAGGTAGAACTTCTAGGAGAGGGAAGGGATAATCAATCCATCTACAAAACGTTCAACCCAAAATTTACCTTCTATGCAAGATGTTCAGGGATAAAGATATAGCAGACACTGGGGGAATGTCCAACCAATGATAGGCCCAATCTTAGACCTACCCCAAGGGAGAGAGCCAGCCCCTATCTTTATTAATGATACTCTACTGTGATTACAGACAGGAGCATAGCATAAGTGCCCTCTGAGAACTTTCATGCAGAAAAGGATCCAAACAGAAGCTGAGACTCACTGCCCAACTTTAGGTGGAACTTGAGAAATCTTATGGAAAGATGGGGGAAGGATAGAAAGACCTGGAAGAGACAAGAACTCAACAAGAAGATCAATAAAGTCAACTAACCTAGCTCCATGGGAGCTCACAGAGTCTGAACCACAATTCAAAGGATATGCATGAACTGGACCTAGGCCCCTTACACATATATAACTGTTGGGCAGGTTGGTCATCAAGTGAGCCCCTAGCAAGTGGAGTGGGGTCTGTCTCTAGCAAGGACTATGAGGTCTGTTTTTGGTCACTTCTTAACGGAGTGTGGTGCCTGGCTTCAATGGAAAAGGAAGCACTCAAACTTGGTAAGACTCAATACCCTCGGGTGGGACAGTAGGTGGAGAGAAAGGGGGCAGGAGGATGAGACCCAGATGAGGAGATGGAGGGGCCTTTGCATCTTTAGTGTCTAGAACAAAACAAGAGTTGACCACCTGTTTACTTAGTAGGTAATATTGGTTTATAATGAGCTTGATGATCTAGTAGGAAGGAAGATGATAACTGTTCAAATACAGATACCTCAACACAGAAATGTAATGAAGTACTGGTGAAAGAAGAGCACACAGGCACTTAACAGAGACAAAGCTTGGTCAAGGATGCCACAGACTTTCCTTCAATACTTCTCATTCCTAAGGCATCTTTCAACAAGGAGCACAGGAGTGATGAACTAAGTTTTATGGAGCTCCCTGGGGCTGATCCTACATACACGATAGTGTAGTTTTGGGTCCCACTGTTGTTTCAGATTCTTCCAGGATGTTTGTGAAAGCAGCATGTAAGTACAAGGCAGGTCAATCCCTCTCTCTCTAACATGAGTTTTTCTTCCTTTGTCTTCTTGGGTCTGTCATGGTCATATCCTTATGCCTGATTCCATTTTGAAAGCAAGAGCCATTATGTTGTATTGTTAAAAATAAGTTTCCATTTACTGTTAAGAGTTGAGTTACTGATTTCGTCTGTTTCCTGGAGACTTATCTGCCTCAATCCATGACCTTGACTTGCTTTTAAGAACATCCCAACAGTCCTTGGCCATTTCTGGCTCTCTCTAGCCACCCTCCCTAATCGAAATCACATGACTACCACATGTCTTTTTTTGTTGTTTTTGTTGTTTTTGGTTGGTTTTGGTTTGGGTTCTGGTTTTGTTGTTGTTGTTGTTGTTTTGTTTTGAGATTTTTCTGGATTTCCTCCTTTGGAAATACAGAACCTGTATTTATGAACCTGATCTGGAACTATTTGTTATTTCACTCTTTAAAAGGGACCCAAGAAATGGAATGGGGCCTGTTCTCTTCAACCCAACTTAGGAGGCAGTCATTGGTCAGCTCTTTGATGCATCCCAATAAATTCAATCTTGCTTCAAATTTGGCTCAAAATTATGGTAGTGGCCCTTTTCTCACCCAGTGGGATTAACAGTCACTGTTGTGCTGCTGGGAAAAGACAACATGACCATGGCAACTCTTAGAGAAGAAGCATTTATTTGGGGGTTTGCTTACAGCTCTGGAGGGTTAGTCCATTGTAATCAGTGTGGGAAACAGACAGTCATAGAGCTGGATCTGTAGCTCAGAGCTTTACAACCTGATCCCACTGACATCTTCCAACAAAGCCACAGCCCCTAATCCTTCTCAAACAGTTCCATTAACTGGGAACCAAATAGTCCCACTTATTAGCCTATAGAGGCCATTCTTATTCAAACCACTACACCATCTCAAATACATAATCTTCATATCCCTGTACAACTAATTCAAGATATATACATCTGCCCTACAATATTTGGGTCATCCTCTTAAAACATTTGTGTTTCCTGATAACAGCCACTGTGCATATTCCTTCAGGACTACCTGGTTGGTATTTATGAGCAGGGGGACCAAGCTGGAAAGGGGTCACTATTTCATTTTAGGTAAGCAGAGTACTCTTGATATAGTCATAAAATATCCATCCCCATCCCATTCTGCAAAAGAATTTTAATAGTTTGGTCATTATTTTAACTCTTTTTAATAGTTCTTAAGAGGTTTCATAAAGTGGAGTCTCTGTGGTCCATCCTAACACTTCACCAGGAAGTGAGTGATTCTCGAACAGCTGCTCCTCTGTTGATGGAAGACCCTAGCTAGGGATGTTTTCACCTTCACTTTGGATGTTCAAAATCATATTGTCTCTATTTTCTTTGCTTTCTTTACATTTTCATGCTATACACTATGCCCATTCAGTTGAAAACCACAGATTCTGCTATCCTGGAGAAAACTGTTTCCTGGGTGTCTCAGAAACAATAGGTGTCCTCCAGCCAAGGAGTGTTCAAACAATATCATCTCTTGTGTACACATTTACAATATGACTATGATATAATGGTCAAGTTGCAAGATATACTTATTAATTGAAAAAAATATGAATCAGATGCCTGGCATACAGCATAATAATCTATGTATTCCCTATAGGAGGAAATATTGTCTTCACTTAACAGGTACAGGAGCTGAAGAGCAAGAGAATAAATACCTCCTGTTCCAGGCCACAAAGGAGTGAGGAAGCAGGGAGAGTAAAGAGCAGAATCTGCATTGATTTCGAGGTAAATATACGATGAAGTTCATTATTACTCGGAAAAACCAGTCCACTTTAAAGCCATTGTACCTCTGATGGGGCTTTCGAGTTTGATTGCAGAATTCTCGGAAGCAGGGTTGTTTGGGATGTAATTAACATGACAAACAAGGGAAAGACACAAGTTTAGCAAAAAGCTCACTTTGAGTGGATAAAATTCTCCTTTTTCCTTTTTCTAAGCGAGAAGGCTGGATGAAAGCACATGAAATAACTGCTGACGAGTGGAGCTCTTGAGCTAAGGACTTGTGCTGTGAAATTCGACTTTGTCTAGCAAACACTATCAAACAGAAACCTTGAAAGAGGAACATTTATTTTTCTCATTTTCTTACGAATACTCCGCTCTGACCTCAGGGCTTCTCTGCAAATGCTCCAGGTCACCTGTGGTAGGAGGGGTGGAAAAGTTCTGAATCTCCGCTCTGCTTCTCCTGCAGGCTCACGCTGCTCAGAGCAGTGGCTCAACCTGGAGCCAACATGAACCAAGTCACCTTCTGGTGGCCAGTTCCCAAGAGAAGCCTGTATTCTCTGCGTACCAGTCCTTTCTAGTATCTCAACTCACTGTCTCCTAACAACGAAGCCACAGAATGCTTGACTGCATGACCAGTCCTTCACTTTCCAACCACGGCTACATCCAATGACACACAGATGCAATCTCTTGTGTATGGGAGCTCCCATTCTCATTACTCTAAGGAGGTTCAGTGCTTGACACCACGAGCCGTGTGGTAAGACAGAAGAGGATGTTCTTCATGTGCTAACTCTGCAACCTACTGCCCTGTAGATGATTTTCCCCTCCTATATAAATGCAATTCTTTGGGGTTTGTTGTCCTGCTTGTTGATGTTGTGTTGATTTGGTTGACACACCGGTCTCTCTATGTAACCCAGGCTGGCCTCAACCTCCTCTTGAGGCAACGTTCACAAAACCCATCCAATAAATGGAGTGCATATCTCTTGCAATTTGAGGGCACTGAATGAGAGAACACAGCAACACACTATTTGGCATACACTGGATGGTGAACACAATGTTATTTTTATTATTATGTTTAAAATATGAATTTAAAGATCCTCCAGAAACTGGTGCCAGGATAGGACTCAGTGTGCAAGAAATTCAGAGGAGTGCTTGCCTATGAAAGAAAATCAGGACAAAGGCAGAAGAAACCATGGAGTGTGCACACCCCTCTTCTCCAAAGAGAGAAGGAAGGAGAATTGTAAGAATGCTAGTTTATTTTGTTTGTTTGTGTGTGTGTCTCTCGCTCTCCATTTCCTCCTTCTCCCTCCTCTTCTGCTGAGACTAGATCTTACTATATTAGCTCAAGCTAGCTGTAAGTGCACAATCTTTTTGCCTCAGATCCTGAGTGCTGGGATTATAGATATGAACCTCTATGCTCAGCAGCTAGGCTGTATGTTCCCGAGCTTCCATAACCTCCCAAAACAATGCTACCACCTACGAACAGCAGGAACTTATGATGGACATTTACATTCAAACCACAGCACTCCTTTTAGTCAATTCTTAAGTATTTTTCACTGTTGTAGTCATGTACCTGTAAAAGAATCTGACAAAACCAGTTCTCCCTTTGTACAATGCACATAAAGAAAAGGGGTACAGTTCTAGAGGTCTGGAATCCTCTAATGTCCATCAATGCCAGCAGATACAAGGCTCACCAGCATATCAGCAGTCTTCAATTTATAAAGCTACTAGACTACAGGATTGTAAACTACCCTACTATTCATGGACTATATGCATCTGTGTTAAGGTGACCAAATGGTTAGTCCTATGAGAATGGTTTCAGTTTGACATAGGAAAGCATCATCAAGCCAGGTAGAGTGACTGGAGGCACACATTTAAATAACAGTGTGTGAGGGCAGGAAACTTGATTTTGTTCTTTTTTTTTTTTTTCCATAGATGATGTGACTACATTTAGTGTTGAAGTATGACGCTTAAGTAAATTTCATTTACATCTTAAGAATCTTCCATTCAGTATTTTTAAACTTAATATTATGGTATAATTATAGGTCCAGGACTGTAAATGCCCATTACAATACACTTAGTTTTTCTTCCTTAATTAATGTTTGTTGAAGATCCCACCCCCTTCTCATAGGATGTGAACATATTCCCTCTTGTATGAAGCTCCTTAATGTCACAACCTCACCATGATAGACAGAATGGGAAAGGGACACATGAAAACTCAGTCACCACATTAAATTCACTCTCAGAAAGCTGTTACATGACATATCACATTCATCACACTCCTGGTGGTAGCTTCAGAGGCCACCTGTGCACAATGAGGCCAATCCGTTATATTGTAGGAAACTAACTCTTTTTCTTTGTCGCAGCGAATGCCTCCGATCGCTCAGTCTCCAAAGTGCTTGCCCAGCCTTACAGCCTTAGCTCTCCATTTTCTTTCCTTTGGAGGCTAACACTTCAACTTGGTGGGGATTTTTGTTTTTTCTTTTTTGTTTCTTGTTTTTTTGTTTTGTTTTGTTTTTCCATGAGCTTAAAGAATCCGGCACTCGACAGAAGTCTGGAAGAATATATTTCTTCCAAAGCTGGTGACCAATTAGTTGCTTGCCACTGACTGTCATTTCTGAGCTATGAGGGCTGTGTTCCTGTAGCCGGGTGATAGACACACTGTTTATTTTCCACTTTACAGCCTTTGCCAATACTCCAAGTCCCATGCCACTGCCTTTAATGCCACTCTTCTGGATAGCTTGTGACAGGGGACAAGATAAAAGGTATGTGAGGGTGCAAACCGGCATCTGTGAGCAGACTTATCTGGGGTGCCCAGCGAAGAGAATGGTTGTGTTCATACCTCACCTTTTATTTTAATGCTTCCAAATAAAATCAGGTAAAACACTAAGTCCACAAGGTTAATGCTCAGACATAAGCACTGTGGGTAAAGACTTTCTGAGGGTTATTAAGCTGTTGACAAGATGAGAATCAGACGACTCACCACTCGGTCCGTAATTGTCTTTCATCTAGGAGAAAGCCCCCCCCAACTTTTATGATTCATCATATTTATTTTTTGTTTCCTCAAGCAACGTCTTTTATTAGTTGCACACTCACTGCAGAAATTTAATTTCTGCCAGAGAACAACAAAGCCGTTGATTATTATTATTGAGAATCTGGTACAACATCGAGTGAAATAAAATCTATAAGGCATTAAAATGACAGATTAGGCAAGAGCTGTATTCATTTACAAGTGTTAGAACATCATGCTAATGCCTCGCAAGCACAACATAAAATGAAAATCAACTCTTTCATGCTGCTTTAGGAAGGAACACCATGAAGCTCCCGGAACACAAGCCAGGACTGAGGAAAAGGCAGCATCCTTTTGTAGTTTGCTTATAGGTTCATCCTAGACAAACACAAATAAAATCACTCCTCTCATTTACACATCCAGAAGCTCTGATCCTTTGGTCATCCCAAACTAAACACTGCTAATCCTGGTAAGATTTATGTTTTGAGAGGCATCTTCTTGTTTTGTTTTGTTTTTTTAATGGAGAGTAATTCTGTACTCATCAGGCAAGTTCAACTCTTCATATTCGAGCTTAGAAACCTCGGAGAAAGTGGAAAACAGGGCCCTGAATAAGTGAGTAAGATTTATTATTTGTAAATAACCCTCTCCTCATAATTTATGCAAACCCAGTCACTCAAAGCTGATTAACCCACCCCCATTTGAGACATCATATTTGTGCTTCTATAACATGTGTTGCAGCTAAAGACAGAGAGGAATAGGCAAATTACAAGATGATGGAGACCATCCGGCTGAAACTTTGAAATATCAGACTAGGTATTCTCCTAAGAGAACACAATCATATCCGTAACAGTATCAAAGAATTTCAAGACCACCATATCTAAAGCTGTTAGAATGGGCAAATGAGCTATGATTAAAGGGGACAAGCTTTCCAGAAAGGAATCCACAAGCTCCATGTCTCTACATTTTGAAGGAGACCTGCATTAAACAGTTTATAGGAAATTCCATCAGACTAGTTAACTCACATAAGTACTTAAATAAGGGCACTATATGGAGATCAATTTCTTTCTGACATTACTAATAAAATATGATGCTCACATATTTCTATATAAATATATAATTTGATGTAGGCTTATAAAATAGACATATGTACTTTACTATAATAACTATAAAAATAATATGTATAAATCTCCCTAGGTCACACAAATGCAAAAATGAAATTTATGGGTCAAATACTTAGATTTAATTTTATTCATTATTTCATTCTCAGAAGTCTGTACCAGGTGTCAAAGGAGAGCCTTCTTCAAATGAATGGTATATAATCTCGACCTGTTTGGCTTCCTGTGTCTGCTACAGTTAGTGATTAAATGATAAGGACTGTTGAAGAGAATCTGTTAAATTTCTGCTCTTAACACAAAGAGTGACAGGTGAACCACAAAAGAGGGTAAGCAGGTAAACTTTCACCAGGGAGATATCAGACACCGTTTGCTTTCTACATATACTTTGAGGATGCACCCATAAGATACATTAAGTTTGTGTGTGTGTGTCACATATAAATCTTAGGAGACATGGAATATTTCCACTCATTGTCTGTTCAAGAAAGCATATTTTAATATAAGCCAATGAGGACAGAAACTATTCTTGCTATTTCTTACTAGAAATACAGAAAGATAATCATAGAAAATGTTGTGATATTTATTATCAATAACACATTCCTGGTGGCACTCTGTGGTAATTTCAGTGGAGAGGCGCTGACAAGAAAGATGATATGGCTGAAGACCTATCTTTCAGACCTAGGTGTACCATCCTGGACAATTCACTTTCATCTCTAAAGATTGATTTTGGGAAGAAGAGATTTTTAAAGAGATCTTACCCTTGCTATTCTGAAAGGTAATTGAGATAGTATGATATAAGAAAAGTAGAAGAAAAAACTAAGGTAGAAATCACATTAAATAAAGTGCTATCATTCCTGGTTGTCCTTGCATCAAAATTTCTTCCCTTACTAGAATGTTGTTTCTCAAATTCATTATGAGGAATAGAAAGGAGTATTTCCTAAACTGTGCACAAGTGTTTTGGAATTATGGATACAGTGTATCCTGTGTCATCAATGAATGCAAATACTGATTGAGTGGATACTCACTAATTCATAAATCTTAGAGCCTCTCTGCAAGTCTGGGAATTGTGAACATGTAAGAACATTGGTATGGGAAACAGACACATATCTTAGGTATATGATGGTACCTAAAGCACAAATGAATACGAATCCATTCACTGAGGTAAGAAGGAAAAACAAAAAAAGAACCAGAGACTCATAAACTTGAGTTCTGGCACTCTCCCCACTATCTAGCTGCTAATTTTTTGAACTTCACCCAGGCTGTGTGTCCAACAGACCACATGGTGATTGCTAAATTGCTCAATGACCAGAAGCTACAATCATGAGAAAATATTCATGAAAATTAACATCCCATTTAATACTTACCACATTTTCCAGCCAATACTTTGTGTACCAGAAAGTCCTCGACTGGCTCCAAAACTTTTCGGTTCCTGACAAATGCACTGGCCCCTCTCCCAGGAGCTGGGCAGCAATCTGTGCTCTCTTTGAGAGTACAGTGGTGGCAGTAGTGCTGACAGAAGAGGAGAGGGAGGGCAGCATCAAGAGTTCTTCCCAAGACTATCTAAAGACTAATGATCGTGGAACTTCCCCAGCTACCAACGTCTCCTATTACCATGGCAGCAGGCAGGAAAGGACCTATCTTAACCACTTAGATAATCTTAGATAATCGAGGCTGGAACTTGGCATCAGCAACAAATATTTGATAAATTTTGTTAAATAAAAGAAAAGTCACATTTGCTTTTGAAGTATGAAAGCATTTATGGGAACAGCCTCAATTATAGACCCTTTAAATTTTCTTTCAAAACATGATATGATGCCTATTAGATGAATCTTGTCTTCTTATGGGGTTGTCATGCCAGTAACTTAAAGGACATGTCTATCCTATCATTCGTGTTCCTCATGCTTGTATGCTCAGCCTCCACATAAGCCTTCCCCCTCATGAAAACTTGCTTTCTTACACTACCATATAAAGGCATACTTGTTTGTATTCTTTAAACAGTTTCAAAATTCGTTTCTCTATATATACCATGAAAAAGTGGGTTTTCTAAAAAACACTGAACACACTCAAGTATCTGTTTGACTCAGGCCTGATTTTCATTAGGTGATGTAATTTGGGGGTTTGCATACATGATTACTTTTGGTGACAGAATTTAAAAGACAGGGTTATGTCTTGAGCTCTTCAAAGTCATTCTTAAGCCCAGGTAGGGCTTGTGTACATAGTGCCTTCATCCCACCTGTGGATGATAATAGTAGTAGATTCCTCTACCCTACATAACAGTATCTATACTTGGAAATATACAAAGCTATCCAACATTCATGGTGGACCAGCATAAAAACCAACCCAGCATGGCAAAAGTAAAAGATAGAAGCAGAATTTCATTTGCCTTCTGCCTCAGGAATCAGCAATGTGACTGAGACCAGCAAAGCCACAATTTCCTTTGATGTCACTTGATACAGAAATACTTACACTAGATAATATTCAAGGTATTACTAAATCCCAAGCTGAATCATTTCATTGTCTGAAATAAAAACATCCTTAGGATGTCAGGTTACTCTACCCTATCAGGGACACTTGTGAAATAATCTTTTAATCGTCTGATGTAATTGTTGTCTTGGAGGCTTACTGCTTCCAAGTGCTAACCCAAGCCTAGTCCTGGAAGCTTCTTGCCTCCATACACTCTAATCTAGGCCTAGAATGTTTTCAGCCTCTGAGACTTACTTCTGGAGAAGCTCACCCTTTCTAGCTCTTTCGGAACACTGGCTGGCTCAACTCAGCTGTTCTGGCTCAAGCTCCTCTCCAAGCTGACTGATTCAAACTGGCTTCTCTTGACTTCTGACTGAATTGCTCTTCTTGGCCTTATACTAACTCTAGCAACTGTTCTAACCTTCTGGCTTCTCAACCTCTGGCTCATTCTCCCTTCACCTGTGTCTAGCTTGTTCTCTCTTCAACCTATCTAGGTAAAACTTTCCATGTAAAACTCTCTCTCTCTCTCTCTCTCTCTCTCTCTCTCTCTGTGTGTGTGTATGTGTGTGTGTGTGTGTGTGTGTGTGCGCGCGCGCACGCACGCGTGTGCTGCTCTCTCTTATGATGTGGCTCTTTCCTTTCTGTTTTCCTGAGAACTGGAATAACCAGTTCTGTCAAACTTTTCTCTGACTAGTCATTTTGTCTGCCTCTCAATTAGACAACCCATTCAAATATGGATGTTTCCTCCAACAAACTAACTTTACCTTCATTGTTTGGATTAAAGGTATGTACTGAGGGTGTGTATGTATTCCATCTGGATTTCACAGACCTAAAAGGTCTTTGGATGTGACCAGAGGAGCCATGTTGCTGTATTAAAATTCCTCCAGAGCCACTGACCAGGATAGTACTCTGTTTGTGTTCCTTTGGTATCAGTGTTGGAGCACTACAATGATGGCTATCCAAACATATAGATGATTGAGTTTTCAACCATTTTTCCTCTTTACATTATTACAGCTGTTGCTTAGAGAGCTCTATGAACATTGCCAAGAGTTTCTTCCTTTCTTTCTGATCCTCACATTCCCCTTGCTAAAGATTTTATAAAGAAGGACTCACAGAGGGGCCTGTACACAGTACCACAATGACTGTAAGCCTGAGCACAAGAGATTGTTGGGAGTCTGCTAGAATCCTGCTTTTGGAATATCATAGTTCCCCACACTGGGCACCATGACTCCCCCAGGCTTCCCTGCAGCAGAGTGTCATTTGTAAAGAAGGCACCTAAGAGAATCCTGACACTCAGGTAAGCACACCAGCAACATTCTGGACCCATAATATAAGCAACAAAGAGATTTGGAGGCACATTCCAAACATCATCCTTCAGCAGCACTGCAATATTGGCTATAAAATTCCACAATCAGTCTCCTTAGACTTTAGCGTGATTTGATCCGATTTACTTTACAAAACACCACTCACTTGGTGATCTCCCAGCCTAGAATGTGCCCTGAGAAGTCTCCAGAGCAACTCAAAGGGGGTTAGAATAAGCAAGGAGTGTTTTTACAAGGTGTTCTGATGAAACTAGACTGTAAAGTAAGTATTAGAGTACATTCCACTAATATAAATAGAAATAAGTCAAAGACGAGTATTTCTCTGGCCAAAGAAACTGCTTGAGTCCCCATGTCTCTTTCATTTGTTTCAAAGGGTTTTAGAATTTCCCAATTCGAACCTCAACCCCTGGAGGCTATTTGCTTTATTTGTGAAGGCAGGATTCTTACCACCCTGGGGATACAACTTAGTGGAATGTCTGGGAAGATAAACCCGGGAGGCAAGCTCCTGTTCAGCTGTGCACATTTTCAGCTGTATACATCTGTTGAACTCTGGGTACCTTAGTTTCATCGTCTGGAAAATGTGTTCACAGTGCCTATCACATGCCATTCCGTAAAACCTCCAGGGCAGAATGTAAGTTACACATAATCTTTGGACATAAAGAGCTCCTAATGTGTGGTGATTTATATTATCTCTATACACTATAGACACCTTTCTAAATTATTAAAGGCAGTGCTTCATAAAGTTTTTTTCACTTTTTTTTAAATTTATTTATTTATTGCTTCAGGTTACATCTCCAATATAGTGTCCTCTTTCCACCCCTCCCAGCCCCACCTTCTCACCCTCTACCCCCTAACCTTTCTATCCCACTCCTCTGGAGTGGAGTGTCCCTACATAACAGTCCCCTGCCCCAGTTCAGACGTCATATTAAGGCCAAGAGCCTCCTCATACACTGGGGGCCTCAGCAGTTAAAGGCTAGGCTCACAACCAAAAATATAAGTTTTTTCACATTTAACCCCTTTTCATCTGATATATTTTTACACAACGTTAAAAATGTAAGTATATCTTTCCATCTTCTGATGGCCTCTTCAGTTTCTTTCTTCAAGGACTTGAAGTTCTTGTCATACAGGGCTTTCACTTCCTTGGTTAGAGTTACCCCCAGGTATTTTATATTATTTGTGGCTATTGTGAAAGGTGTTGTTTTCCTAATTTCTTTCTCAGCCCATTATTTGTTGTATAAAGAAGGGCTTCTGACTTTTTTGAATTAATTTTGTATCCAGCCACCTTGCTGAAGGTGTTTATCAGCTGTAAGAATTCTCTGGTGGGATTTTTTTGGGTTGCTTATGTATACTATCATATCGTCTGCAAATAGAGATAATTTGACTTCTTATTTCCAATTTGTATCCTCTTGATCTCCTTTAGCTGTCTTATTGCTCAAGCAAGAACTTCAAGTACTATATTGAAGAGATATGGTGAAAGAGGACATCCTTGTCTTATCCCTGAGATTAGAGGAAATGCTTCAAGTTTCTCTCCATTTAATTTGATGTTGGCTACTGACTTGCTATATATCGCCTTTATTATTTCTATGTATGGCCCTTGTATGCCCATTATTTCCAGACTTTTTAGCATGAAGGGGTGTTGGATTTTGTCAAATGCTTTTTAAGCATCTAGCAAGATGATCATGTGGTTTTTTTTCTTTCAACTTGTTTATAAGGTGAATTACATTGATGGATTTTTGTATGTTGAACCATCCCTATATTCATGCCTAGGATGAAGCCTACTTGATCATGGTGTACTTTTGATGTGTTCTTGGATTCGGTTTGCCAGTATTTTATTAAGTATTTTTGTGTCTATGTTCATGAGGGAGATTGGTCTGAAGTTCTCTTTCTTTTTTGGGTCTTTGTGTGGTTTAGGAATCAGGGTGACTGTGGCCTCATAGAATGAGTTTGGCAGTGTTCCTTCTGATTCTATTTTGTGGAGGAGTTTGAAGAGTATTGGTATTATCTCTTTGAAGGTCTGATAGAATACTGTGCTGAAACCATCTGGCCCTGGGCTTTTTTTAGTTGGGAGATTTTTAGTGACTGTTTCTATTTCCTTAGGGGTTATAGGGCTGTTTAATCTGTTAACCTGATCTTGATTTAACTTCAGAAGGTGGAATGTATCAAGAAAATTTTCCATTTCGCTTAGGTTTTCCATTGCTGGTGGGAGTGAAGGCTTGTGCAATCACTATGGAGGTCAGTTTGGCCATATCTTAGAAATCTTAGAATAGCTCTGCCTTGGGACCCAGCCATACCATTTCTGGGTGTACATCCAAATGATTCATCACCAAATCACAAGGAAATTTCCTCATCTCTGTTCAGAGCAGCCTTATTTGTAATAGCTAGAAACTGGAAACAACCCAGATGTCCCTCAACCAAGGAATGGATTAAAAAACTGTGGTACATCTACACAATGGAATACTACTCAGCTATCATAAACAACGAAATCATGCAATTTGCAGCTAAATGGATGGAACTAGAGAAGCTCATCCTGAGTGAGCTAACCCAGACTCAGAAGGATGCACATGGCATCTATTCACTTATGATCGGATTTTAGCCTTATAGTACAGGATAATTATACTACAACCAATGCATCAAAAGGAACATGAACATAGACTTTTTTTCCTGTCAATGAGACACTTTGCCCTAGTGGTGCTGCCTTGTAGGCCCCCAGTGTATGAGGAGGCTCTTGGCCCTCATATGTCTGCTGAACTGGGGCAGGGGACTGTTATGTAGGGACACTCCACTCCAGAGGAGTGGGATGGAAGGGATAGGGGGTAGAGGGTGGTAGGGTGGGACTGGGAGGGGTGGAAAGAAGACACTGATGGAGATGTAACCTGAAGTAATAAATAAATATTTTTTTAAAAAAAGAAAAAAATGTAAGTATATAAAATAAATGATAAAAGTTAAGAATTTATTGACTTATTGATAATGCAATTTATTAACTTTTTTATTTTTGAAAGCAATTCTTTGTCATACATATAATTTTATCACTTGTTAAAGACAAAAGTAGATTTGCATATGAGTGAGATGGGTAAGCTTGTTTATTTTTCACATAAAGATTAAATTTAGACTAAGTATTTGATAATGTAGGCCATAGATTATCTCCAACCTTGTTTAGAGATCATTGGTAGTTTTCGTTCATAATCATTAAAGTTGAAAATTCTGCTGCACATAAATATATAGTACAAAATGGCAGAAATATGTTTAGGGCCATTTTAGATACTGTTGGAAATTCTGTCCATATCCCAAGCCAAATTCATTTAATGATTTTTTTTTTTTTTTTTATGGAACTCAAGTCAGCAACTCACAAAGCAAATCTTAAAATCAAACACTAACACAATATAATCCAAATGCTAATTAATAATGCCATGATGAGGAAATGATAGAAAACAGTAAAAATCTTTGTTTCCCATAATTAAAAAGTAAGTTTCTATAAGAGTAGAAAATTTTGTTTCATAAAATGGTGCATTTCACAGCTCACAACAGTCTCAAATTTCAAGCAGACTGTTGGTACGGCACCTACAGCAAGGGCATTGCTGTGTGTTCAGAGCTAGGGCTGCAGCAATCAACCATGGGTGATTCCTGCATGAAAAACCTAGATTCATCACGTTTGATTTTGAACATTTTGGTAGTTGCATGTTTAGAAACCTTATACTATTGCCAAATATTTTAAAGTTGCCCCCCAGTTCAGTTAGGTGACTCCAAATGAGGTCATGGTCCACACTTGACAAATCTTGCATTTAAGACACTGAGCATGTCATATTTATGCGTGAATTATGTCTAGTTTTGAAATAAATGCCATAGGCTCATTGTTGATGTGACATTTGTCTCACGTGATAGGTGACTGTAGAGAATGAAAAGCAACAAACAAACAAAAATGACAACAAAACCAGAAGTCCAGACCAAAGATGAGGTCATTGGAGGAGATAATGACCTTAAGGCTTTTAAACTTACATCCTGCTCTCAGGAAATTATTAACTGTAAATCTTTGCAAGTAATGATGCAAGAATGCTGGAAGTTCTGGCCACATGCCTATGTTTGCTGGGCCAGGGTGGGTGGGAGGTGGTGTAAGGGAAAGGAAACCACAAACTATGCAGTTCCCAATATCAGGCTCCCTGATGAGAGCTGTCCCTATGGGTAAGGGCTAAGGACAGAGATTTCAGAAGGCCTTAAGTCCTTGACACAGAAAGAAAGAAAGGATGAGATGACCTCAAACAAACCTTGGACGGATGCAGAGCAGAGCTTGGATTAATCATTTTGCATTACTGTGAGGAAACACCTGGCAGAAACAACGTAAAAATGGATTGATTTTGGCTCATGGTGTCAGTGTATCTCAGCAGGAAGGCATGGCCCATCAGCTTCATTTATGGTGGTGGAAGGGCATGACAGATACCCTCCACAGGACCAGGAAGCAGAGAGGAAGGCAGAAAATGAATGGAAATAACACACCAGAAGACCTGCCCTTGGTGAGTGACCCCCTATAGCTAAGTCACACCTTGCCAAGTTTATAGAGTACAGCCACCAGCTGGGATTTGAGCACTAGTGAGGAACTTTTGAGATTCAGACCACAGCAGAGACTACTTGAATCTGCAAGAGCTTCTCAACCAACTCCTGCTGACAAATGCTCCCTTGCACAGAACACTGGTTCTCTGAAGAATTCTGGCCATCAGTCATGGAGGACAATGACTAGATATTCCAGGGAAAAGCTGGCTTTGGATCCTAGTTCTGTCACTTGTCAGCCATTCATATGTGGGCATATAGGGGACACTCAGGATATCAGTTTGCCAAATGTACCATGGGAAGTGTATTCCTCGTAGCACAGGGTCCAGAGAGCATACACAGTAGTACACAGTACTCTTGTTTAGTTGGTGATTACTGGCATGTCTCTGCAAAACTTCCAGGAGCAGCCCCAGCTGTACACATGTTTCAAATACAATTATGCAGCCTTGGTCTTCAGTCAGCTCCATAAGCTACCAATGAAAAGACATTTGGTAGATCTCACCTCCAGGAGTGTGTTGAGACAGAACCCCCTCCCCCGCTCCCCAATAGTCGTCTGTGCAGCAATTCCTCTTTGTTTTCCTTTGCTTTAGATTTCCTTTAAAGTCTTTTCTAATCCCAGCAAAACCTACTTAACAGCATCATTTTGTTTTTTGCTTAAAATATTCAAAGTTACTAAGCAGACAAAGTGCCTTTGGCATGAGGGCGAGGACCTGAGTTCAGATCCTTCACCCCATAAGAAGGCAGGATTGGTGACTCGCGCCTGTAACCTTAGCACCCAGGGGCAGAGGTGGTGTGGCTAAGCAGATGTCTGGAGCTTGTTGGTTGGTCGGCCTAACTGATTTACTGAGCTTCTGGTTCAGTGAAAAACCTGTCTCAAAAAATTAAGATGGGGCCGATGAGATGGTGAGTAGACTAAAGGCATCTGCTGCCAATCCTGATGTACAGAGTTCCATCCTGGGGACCCAAAGAGAAAGGAGAGGACTCAAGTTTAACCTGCTGTCCTCTGACCTCCATGTATGCACTGTGGTGCACAGAGGCACATACAAATACATAAATGTAAAACAATCTAAATCATTTTAAAAAGTGTAGAGTAGACAAAATACATCTAATGTTAGTCCACCATATGCACATGTACCCATACTGGTGCGCGCGCACGCACGCGCAACACACACACACACACACACACACACACACACACACACACACACACACACAC
>CAJQZJ010032798.1:3466481-3480838 GCA_907164525.1 Lophiomys imhausi
GTGAGAGAGAGAGTGTGTGTGTATGTGTGTGTGTGTGAGAGAGAGAGAGTGTGTGTGTGAGAGAGAGTGTGTGTGTATGTATGTGTGTGTGTGTGTGTGTGTGTTTATGCTCGTGCATGGGGAAACCAGAGGTGGAATATCACTGTCAAAATATAGGTACCTTTATTTATTTTTATTCCATTATTTACTGTTTCAAGAGGCTGACATCCTTTCAATAATATAAATCACAACATTTGGTTAATGTTCTTTAGGGCTAATTGTACATGTAGTTCCTAACTAATACTTGCTAATAATAACTTTCAATAAAACAGTGCATCAGGCATAGGCTTAAAACGACTTTTTAAAATTCCAATTGTAAACAAAATGTTCAGCCACACTGACTAAGGGAAGCTACCAAGAGCTAACACAGATGTTGATACAGACTAGGCAGTAGCCTTTGGCAGTGACAGCTCTAAGACACAAGAATGCATTATTTCAGTGCTGTTTAATTCGCACCTAACAGATGTGAATAATCCATTGAATTTTAAACCCACACATTCTATTCATGACGCCCCATTTAAGTTCAGTTTGCAGGGCAAGGCCAGCCATGTACGCCAAGAGAATTCACTCTAAAAGGTGATTTTTTAAAAAGCCCCAGCCCACTAATATAATGCAACATATGTTTCAAATATTTATTTGATGAGAAAATATAACTTTCTAAAATGTGTTTTTCAGATGCTGAAACCTCATAAGTAAAGACAGCATTTTAAAGGCTAAAGGATATTCGGCAATTAGCAGCAGATAGTACACAATAACTTCCTCTCCCAAATTCAATACATTCAGTACTTCAAACTCTTTGGAGAACAAAAGCCTCACACAGTTATTTCGTCTTTCATAGCAAATGATTTTCAGATAATATAATGACACACATACCAAGGTATTAATTTAGGCCTGAAACCTCCGCATTCTAAAAGAGGATATTGTATTTCACGTGGCTAAGTGCAGATTGTGAACCATTATCATGGTTAACAAGCACGTTCTGATGAGGTACCATGGATCTTTATTCCAAGGGAGAGTTGGTGCCACATTGCATGACCCACATGGGAGAGGTCAACAATTAAGAACAGTGAGAGTCTCAGGATTGGTTGGTTGTAAGATGGGTCTGATGAGGTAATTCTCTCTCTCTTTTCTCCCAAAGAGTAATTTCAAGTAGGTGTCTCAGCCAAGAAGGCTGCCACTCCCTACAGCAACTGACTAAAATTTAATAGCTCTTACCCTCAAAAAGAAAAAAAGAAAAAGGAAAAGAAAAAAGAAAAGGAAAGAAAACAACCAAAAAACAAACAAACAAACAAACAAAGAAAAATCCAAAACAAAAAAACTGAATTCAGCAAAAAGCAGAGACTGGTCCCAGAAGAAGAAAACGGTCCCAAATTTTTTTTAAAAAAAAAAAAAAAAAAAAAAAGCCATATCCATTCCAGATTGTCAAGGATTACTCTCAAGGTTCCTGTCATTGAAATGTTTCCTTTGCAAGCTGCAGTAATAACTACAGATGCTTAAATGGAATAATTTAAATTGAAACTGGTTCCTTTTAGCATGATGAGGGAAAATTTCACCCCTTTTAGTAAACAGACTCAAAGTCAGCTTGCATCAAACCCTGAGAAAGGAATTTCAGCAGGAATAAACAGCCATGGATCTCTCAGAAAGACAGGTGATTACCTTGTCGATATCTGATTATCAGTTTGCCCTCGAATACTTTCTGTACTAATATATAAACAATGGGTGGAGGTGTCTTCATTAGAGTTACAGCTGGTACAGGGAGGACTCTGTTGTCATGCTGCACATTCAAAACGTAAAGCAAAATGAGGTTTTGCCATCTTTTCTTTCTTTTTCTGTTGAGCAAATATATTATACTATTGTATTAAATAGTTTGTGTGTTCATGAAATCTATAAGTCATACATGTCAAATGGTCTGTACATCTATTTAAAAGCTAATTTTTTTTCAGAGAAAAGAAATTTCTACATAAATGCAGTGTCATTTAACCAGAGAAGGAAGCCTTGAGAAAATATAGGATGTGGAGTTGCTTTCCTTGTCTGGAATTGCTAGGAATAGTTATACAGAGACAGTGCTCAGTCATAAGACAATGCAAAGGACATAAGAGGGCATCCAACCACAGTTAATGCACATGAACTTCAAAGGCAAATGGGGAAGAATGGCACGAAAGTTCTGTTATGAAATTATATCATCCCCTAGGTCCCCAATGGTGACAGTGAAAATATAAATTTACATGTAATAGAATTATTAGAGGCAATTTCTTCTGTGAATCATTCTTTACTTTCCATCTTTGTTGTCTGTTCATTGTGGACATAAATATTCCTGAATGGAACACTGGGGACTAGACGCCCCAGGAAAGGGGCCAAGCTAAACTCTTCTGCAGGCTTGGGAGAAAGTATGGTAAGATTTGGAGGGTTGAGTCTTTGCGTAGGGTAGCTGCTGTCATTTAAACATACCCTTCTTTGCTTCCTCTAGTTCAGTGAAATTTGAAGATTTGCCCATGTTTGCTGCATTTGCATTGGACTGGCTCCTTCCAAAGTCTCAGATTTCATAAGTATCTTTTGAAAAATAAAAAGTAAGGTTTTAATTGACTCCCTCAGTCTGGGTAACTTGTAAAACATTAGTCTGCTTTCTAAAGAGATGAAAAGCCAGTGATCATTCTCATGTGGGGTCTAAAGCTAGTTTCTTCGTGTGTAAGCCTTAATATTGTTTCCACACAAGAACAGGTATGTTTGTAAGCAATATCCTCATATACAAAGCAGTGCTGCCCCCAAGATTAAGTGGTCCTTGGAGAAGTCCACGGCTGTGTTCCAGCCCTTTTGCACGCAAAGAGCTTTGCATCACAGAAAAGGTTCCTCTCCACCTTCTAAGCTTTGTTTTATTCAATTGACTTCTTTTCACATTGTTATAGCTAGTGAATACAGCAAAGTTGGATTCAGAAGAGAACCTTTAGCGTTATCATAATGCTTAGAAGCAATGGCTTCACACTGTATAATCTATCAAAGGTGTCAGATTTACAAAATGCAGATTTTCTGTCACATTTGGGCACTTTGAGCACTGTATCTTTTAGCTAAGGTGCTGACTGCTGTTTTAATGAGGCCCTTTGGTGGCTGTAAAAAACTGAAAGAAGAGGATTAGAGGGGCTACCCTAGATATTGTCTATTTGTCTTACAAATTTCACACTAACTACCAATTACATCGCCATAAACCTTTTGGCTACTTCAAGCTGTATGCCATATAATGCATAAAAAATATGCTGTGTTAACCTCTCCTATATTATACATGTTACTATGGCCACTGATGCAAGTAACATATCTAATGAAGCCAATAATGAGGCTCTTTAAAAGTAGTCTTGTTATAAGAATAATATTAGAGCAGTTCAGTTAGCGGCTAAGATCCATTATGGAATTCTTCCTATATACTGTGGTCCAGGGTCTGGAAAGATGCTGACACACTAATTGAAGCTACGGAAGGGCATTAATCTTGCAACCTTCTACTTGTCATGCTTAATGGGACATCCTGCCTAGGTGAAATGAACCTGATGTATTCAGGTAAACATAATTTAATAAGGAAAGATAAAAAGAAATAGACGTCTGGTGTGACCCTGGGGAAATGAAAATATCTGCCATTTTACTTGAGAAACTAAGTACCTAGAAGCATGATACCAGGTACAGGACCATGACTCATAGGCTCTCACAGATGTACAAGCCCTGAAGTGAATGGGAAAAATACATGGGATAAAGTTTTAAGATGTCTTGGTTGATTTCTTTCTCTTCCCCAGATTTTGTTGTAATCTACTTTCTTGGCAGGGAATGATAATAGCAGGTAGGGAAGGCAACTGTGTTCATCTCGAGAAAGAAGACACATATGAATGTGGGCTTAAGCATCTAAGTGTGAAATCAAGATCTGTGACAATACAGCATGAACTTTAAAAAGCATGACTATCAGCGAGTAACCAAGCATTCTCTTTCATTTGCAATCACTCCTAAGTCTTATGAGCTTCCAAAAATTGTGTCAAGGTTTCAGATAAGCTTATGAAAGGCATATGTTGGAGAAGGTAGACATCCATCCTGTTAAAGGAAGTATTACATGAGATAGAAAGACACACACATACACAAGCACACACACACACACACACACACACACACACTATGCTTCCTGTTAGTCCACAGCCACATACTCATCTATATAACTGCTTTCAGAAGATCTAAATTAAGCCTTAGAGAATGCTGACTACCTTTATAATTGCAGCTACCAAGCCAAGTAAGAATTAAGATCCCCAATATTCTGGCAGTGGGTGGTGAGCCTATTCTCCAAGTTACTAAATGGAGTTTGATAGTAGGAATTGGCCAAGTTCTCTTTAATTTCAAAAGAAATGGAGATGACATTATTTAATCAAGTTTGAGGCACTGGGTAAGTCATAAATATGATTCAAACCTTTCATCTAAAAAACACTTGAAATCTGTTTCTACTGATGCTTTTTCAAGCTATTTTCATGTAAGTTAACATACGGTTAAAAAAGCTCTTTGAAAAATAATGTGGCAAAAGCCATTGTTGTGAATTTGAAATTAACAGATTTCTATATTTAGATGTCCAGGCACTTGCAAATCTACAAAGCTCATTTTTTATTGAAAAATCAATGCATTTGTCCCCCCTAGATAATATATGTTTCTTGTAAAAATGAGTATTTTACTTAGAATTTATTTCTAATGTGGCAGAGAAAAATGTAAATGATGACTCAACTGATGAATCAGAATTTAAAAAGCAAAGAAAATTTTCACTAGTAAAAAAAAAGTCTAATGAAATAGTGGAGAACTGACAGGACTTCACAGTTCCCCTCCCACACGGCTGGGATTTCTACAGTGTGTTCCAGCTAAGCTGACAAACATCTTTTGCATACCATCAACAACTGCTTCCTAATGGGGATCAGCATCTGCTAGACTCAATCGCCCAGGACAGAAAGGGGCCCACGCATGACAGAGGCAATATTTGATCTGTATCGGACATTAGGAAGCATACTGGGGAACACCAATAGAAGACAGCCACTTTGCCGCACCAAGGGGACAGAAGTGTGTAGAAAATCGGGCATTTGAAACACTATAGCTAACTTTTTACTCATATTGTTATTTTTGTCCAAATCTCTTAAGTGTAGCATCTGCAAAGTGTTAAGAGGAGTTACTTATTCATTAAGCACTTTGCATAATCTTTATAAGTAGCACCATGGAAACCAAAAGCACTGCAGTACTTTGGTCTTCTCCCTGGTTGAACTCAAAAAATGAAAAAAAAAAAAAATTCCGCTCTGTGAAGAATTAAGCAAAAGGAAGGAAAACCAAGAAGGTGGTATCTGCAAGCATTTTCTTAATGATTATAGTGTCAGATTATTACCTATCCATTCTTAACTGATAAATTAGTATTCCAGAATCATAAATAGCCAGTTTTGGAAGTAGGCAGGAGGCCCTCTTCAAATCTCCAAGGCATGCTCAAACATTTTCCTTGCCTAGATCCTCTTCAATATATCAATCTAGACACAGATTATTTCTGGGGCTTTTGCTTCAAGTGTCAATGATCTTGAACTCCACGCTCATAGTGTCAGGTGACACAAGAGTCTAACTGAATATGGGCAATGAGGTACAGAAGGAGGAGAGCCGATCTGTAGAAAAGACATACTGAGAACAGTTGAATTCTATAAACCTGATTCCTAGAAATAAGAATTAACATGACATTTGAGATAAAAAGTTTTTAAAGTTGGTGTTTCTAATCATTCTAATAAAGTTAGCCAGCTTCTCTGGGTCGTTTTAAACCAAGAGCTGTGCACTAGTCTACGCTAAGCTGGATAAAAAAAAAATGTCACCTTAGGCACCTGAATTAATAGTTCGGTTATGTACTCCGTTAAGTCTTTACTATAGATCAGCATAAGTGTGCTAGACAGACAATTCTTTAGAGCTAACATTTTTAGAAGGTGCCAAAGCCCCTTTGAGATCTGTGTGAATTATCCAGATCCAGTAGAATAAGTTAAATATACAGTGCTTTTTTACCCCCTCCTTTTCTTACTTGCACTGAATAAGTAAAATTGCAGCAAAGTTGGCAAGAATAAATACTTCCTCGGTTTTTCTAAAGCTGCAATTAATGATAATGAAGCCATACCTTATATGGCAAGAAATACAGTACAAATTGGATAAGTAAGAAAAATGATCAGCCATTGTGTGCCTCCGATATAGTACATCAAGGTACTGCCACTGTGAGGCTATCTTTATTTTAAACCATTAAACAAAACAATATGAATCTGCAGGCAGGTGTTTCTTGTTGCAGAAGTATTGAAAGTTGTAATGCAAACAATCTAATTTTAGCATCTGTGTAGAGTGTGAAGTAAATTTACTGATCACTGATGCATCAAGTATGGGAGGAGACAGGCAGCAGGGGTTTTCAGCAAGATTATCCCATTAAAGCAGGAAGCCTTCACGAGGCTGGGAAGGAAGTAGTCACGGGCAGGTGATGGAGGTGGGGGTCTGACGATTCGTCAGTGGGCCCAGTGTACATGTTAAGTTGTTGTTTTCTGCTCAGCTAAGCAGCAGAGAATTGATATGTTGGCAATGAAGTGCAATGACAATTAAATTGTAACTGACCTACATGTTACCGTCATTACGCGTTCTCTTTTTTACTGCTTTCCCTCTTATTTAATCACACAGTATGGGGTTTTTATTAGGCTGTAATGTTAAAATCTTCATCCATTTAGCCATAAATGTGTGACTGGATATCTATCAGACTTCTTTTCTCTATACAAACAAAGCCATTTTGCTGAATCACTGTTGACTTGTTTGTGGCCTAATTTAATGAGTGTAATAACTTACATTACTATCCAGTTAACATTTAGGAGCCCAGAAAAGACCTGCTAGCATGCTCTAAGCTACTGTATACATTCTCTATTCATATCTCTACCGTTTGCAGTAAATTTTATATAGGAGTATGCACTGCTTATAAGCCAAGCTTAGCTTGCATCAGTTAGGGCAGCCCTCTCGGAAGCTGGCTGTGTTTGGGTTGAAATGCCCCTTACAGTGGAGAAACTAGGTAGTATCACAAGTGTTCATTTATTCCCCTTTCACCATTCCCAAACATAGGAAGGAAAAATAGGCTAACCAGGAGAAAGAACAAGAGTGTACATGTCCAAGACACAATCATTGATTAAGCAAAGTAAAGTTCCAGGATAGAATAGACAAACAATGGGTTAATAAATAGAGCTACTCCTAGTTATATTTATGAGTTAAGATGTCTATGATATTGAGTTATGTTTTATTTCTTATTTCTCTGGAAAAATACTACTCCTCCACCCTCTCAAACCACTGCTATCTATATGCTGTCTTCTTTTTTAAGACACAAATATATTATAATTTATTTCTGTTGCCATTATAACACTTTGAAAAAAAAAGAGTAAAAGACATCTTTTTCATTTCACTCTGCCTTAGCTATTTAACTAGTAGCTCACAATTCAGTGGCTCAATTAATCACTAAGAATACTCATTATTTCGATATGAGTCTTATGCACAGATGATAAAATTAAAACTATTCATTGACTCAAAATAACCATTATTTTAAAGGCAACACACACACAAAGTTGAGAATTTACAAATAAGTATTTACATATAGTGATTTGAAATAGATTTTAATTCATTTTCCTACTTTTCAGAGCAATATCATTGCAGTATTTGAGTCAAGATTTAGGTCTTTAATTACTATCTATTATACAATACCTCAGACTGACATTACAATCTTAGAAGTCAGCCGGGTGTTGGTGGCGCACGCCTTTAATCCCAGCACTTGGGAGGCAGAAGTAGGTGGATCTCTGTGAGTTCGAGGCCAGCCTGGTCTACAAAGTGAGTCTAGGACAGCCAGAGCTGTTATACAGAGAAACCCTGTCTCAAAAAAAACCAAAAAAAAAAAAAAAACAATCTTAGAAGTCTTTAATGATAATACAATGAGAGAAAAATTGTGGATGAAAGAGATACTTTAAATTTTTATTCCTTCCCATGAAGTAGACAAAAGGCAACCTCCAGGCTTCTTACTCTAGAAGGTTCTGTCACTCAATAGAGAGATGACTTTGTTTCCAATAAGTGATGGGTCACATGAGATTCTTCATTCTAACCTAACAGTGTGTTAACTAGGGCCTCTATGTCTAGAATTGCATCTTCTTAAAGCACGGTTGCTTATTATTCTATTCCAAGTGGAGGTATGTGTTCCTGAGTGTATGTATGCTCATTTTATGTGTGCAGGAGCCTGTGGAAGTCAGAAGATGGTGTCAGATCCGCCTAGAAATGGACTTACAGGTAGTTATAAGCCACCATGTGGGTTCTAAGAACCAATAGGTTCCTGCAATACATAAGCATCTTAACACTAAGCCATCTCTACAGTCCTTGGGATTTTATTTTAACAACCACAAATTTAAAACAACAACAAGAACAACAAAACTCAAACATAACTGACACCTTTATGGAAATAAGTAAATACCAAGTCCTGTGAAGAAAAGGGAAACGCCAACCCTATGGCCTCTACTGAATTCCATGCGTTGTTCTAAGCCCTGTGTATGTGTAGGGGGGAAGGGGTGGGTATGCAAACACAAAAGATCAAATCCATGGGACACAGTGGTACAGAGCTGTAGCCCAGCACTTCAACCAGCCTGGGCTCCACAGTCAACACAGTGACACCAAATTGCTGAAAAGACAAAAGGTCGGAGTTCTGGTCCTTGTGAGCATGTATTCTGGTCTGGGAGAAACAAACAAACAAACAAAAAGAAAAATAGCAAGTAGTATGTATATCAGAATATGAGACTCTACAGAGAAAAATGAAATGAGAAAGGATTAAAAAATAATCCTGCAAGAAAGGCTGGATTTTATATTAGTGGTCCCACCAGACAGACCACACTGAGAAGGTACTTTCAAAGACTTGAAGGAGATGATTCAGTTACTGAAACATATAATCTAAATCTGTATTGTATGTAATATTAATACGCAGCTCTGTATATTTAACATGTAACAATTTAATAAAGCAGATTTTTGTATTGAATTTCCACTAAAAAGATTCAAAGAGAGGCTAAAAAGAACATGGGCTAGAAACAGTGTGGAGATGGGGTGCTTTAAGACTGACTTCTGAATCTGCCTCTCCATGCCCTCATTTTGGATAAATAGTCTATTTTCTGTGCCTGGAGTCAACTTGCTACTTGTATAGTTTGGATGGAAGAATTCCAGTCTGGGTGAAGATAAACCCATGTCTCCTTGAGTACACTACCTAAAGCTAAGAATTAGGATGACTTTTGAGCACCCACTCTAAGCCAAGAACTCCCTCATAAATATCCTTATGAAGTAGGTATTATTGTTTTCAACGCAAAGACTAGTGTAGTAGGATTCTGGGGAAGTAACCAACATGACCGAATCACACTACTACTGAGTGAGAGACTGCAGCTGTAGAGTTTATATCACATTTTTTATACACTTATTAGGACAAAACAAAGTGAAAACAAAAACAAAATAATCTGTGCTGTCAACAAAGAACTTGGAATGCATGGGAGGGCTGATATCTACTTGATGTAGAAGTTTAAAGTACCACCAATTTGAAGTTAAATGCGCTCACTGTCAATATTTCCCACACAACAGTTACTGTGATGCTCTTCCATAGAAAACTCAGAGTCTAGGTCAAAGATTTCATGGGAACTGACAACTCACTGATGTTTCTTTCACATGGATGGCTTCTATGATTCCATCCAGTACCTTTGCATGGCATAGAGCACTATCTCCTTTTCATGGCAAGAAGGCTGTTGGGAGAAGTTAGAGGAGCCCCATATACACGGGAGTTTCTATTTCCCCATCTTACAGCATTGTCCTCCTTCAAAGATATTTCAAAGTTTCACAGTGGAAACAAGAATTTTGGTAAGCTTAATAAGGACCTCCAAGGAGACATTCACTTCTTTTGTAAGGAGGATGGTCTTCAATGAAAAGGTGTGTAGCTGCAATGCACTTTCTATTTATTTTTTTCAGTCTCTGGAATCATGCTACTTGAAGCAGTACAGACTGGGATTGAAAAAAAAAGAGAGAGAAAGAAAGAGATAGAAAAGAAAAGATTTGATCCAGAAAGTAATGATGTAAAGCTCAGTGATGACACTTCAGAACTGCATGATTGTTGGCTAAATTCTTTCACTTGCATATGTGGGGCTTGTGTGTTGTTTCATTGCGGGTACCAAACTCAGGGCCTCATATATTCTCATCTCCATCCTCCTTCATCTTTCTTTCAAACCATCAGTTAAATTATTCATCTAAATAAAATGGTATAATAGATTTCTTTTTCAAATTTTGTTGAAAAAGTTAATTTTCTCCAGGATTTATTTCTATATTTTGCCTCCCAAATGATGTCTGTACTAAAAACAGATGTCATGGATTCTTTATGGTCTTTGGTTTGAGACCCTCCCAGATGCCAATGCAGTTCCATCATTTCACACTTTCTCTAGTCACCATCCTCCTCCTTTCCACAAGTCCCTCCCTGCATTTGTTATACTCAATTAATAGCAAAATCATTCTAGCTCCCACAAACATTGCGTAATGTTTGATGCTTCTGTACTTTTTGGTGTGCTATTCCCTTTTCTTGGCCTGGCTACTTCTTCCTGAATCTCTTAGTGGGGTTTCTCACCATGCCAAAGCTTAACTTGGTTTCCACAAGTATTAAATAAAAAACAGTGCATGCTGAGTGTTCAGTGGTATGACTGAAGCACTGAATAAACTTTAGTTTTCTCTCTCTCAAACTTCTTGAATAAAATTAAATGCATTCTTTGTGTAACTGCATCATACACAGTCTCTTCATATAGCTTACTTAGTCACTGAGCAGCAATATGGATGGCAATGGCACATTGGAGAAAACACTCCATTGAGAGTAATTCTGTGTCTGGTCCAATCTCAGCATCTCAGTGTTACTAATTCTGACATTTGTAAAGATCACAGATGCTCAACAGGGCTGCTTCATCAGGAATACAATATCATTTTTTGGATAATTTTAAGGATTAAAAATAGTGACTTTATTGGAGAAGGACATTTTCCTACCATTTAATATTCCTATATTATTAGTGTACAATGCTGCCTCCCCAAATCTATGTGAATGGGATGTAAAATATATAATCCTTAAAGTACAGCTTAAGTCAGTGTATAGTTAATTCTCAGTGTAAGAGAGTTGGAAGCCAGGGATGAAGTGCAGCACTCGATCCTGATATATCAAACTAGTTTTTTGAGGAAGGTAATTTGTGGAGTTCCATTGTGTTAACATAATCATGACTATGACTATGATCGTTTGACGATCACCATGTAATTTCATTACACCAGCCTGACTTAGTAGACTACTGACTCTTTAAATATAAAGCCATTTACTTGGCAGCCTTGCCTGGTATTGAAACTAGGAATTGAACAGCTTGTGTTCAAGTCTCAGCTAAGTTGTCCACTTCTGTGACCTTGAGCTTTTGCTTAAACTTGCCAAACTTGATTCCCTCATTTTCAACTGGAAAGGATAATAATGGCTCCATTAGTGGAGATTTCCGACGATGGAACAGGCTGACACATGTGACAGGTTCTGGCTCCCAGTACATGCTCATTAAAGGTTAACCACCAGAGGGCCATCACATCGTTACCACAATTAGTCCTCTGTTCCTGCAGCCCTCAGCACCGAGCCAAGGACCTGTGTATGCACTATACCAGTCACTCTGAATCTCAGCTTAAAATCTTAGCAAATCCTTTAAAAAATTGAAATTTGTCACTTAGGTTTGCTTCCTAATTATGGTTCAGTCGCCTTACAGACATCTCCAGATGGCTGGGTGTGAAAGGACCACTCTAATTGGACTGAATTCCCAAAAGTCAGTCATTTTCCCTGCACCATACTGAGGGCCTGAGGCCTTATCACCCAGTTACCTCTCCTTCCTCCAACCTTCTTCCACCAGAACCGGCCAGCCTCCGGGCAGTTGGCTTCTGTCTGTCTCTCCTATCAGGCACTGCCAAGGATGCTAGCCTGTCCTGTATTGGAGCCAGGTGGGGCTGGCAAAGCCAGCTGTTGTCTGCCTTGTATTGCCTAGACTTGGAGTTGCCAATCTTTCTTCTCCCTGGCTCAGGGTAAATCTTTGGCATCTTTGCTTTTTTTCCTGCAAATTCAAGGCACGGGATCCCATACTTGAGATTTTCCTTATAGGGATGGCGCTGTTCTGAAAAGGATAATCCTATCATTCATTTACCTATATTCACTTGTTTGTTTTACTGAAACTAGATCAATGTAAATGTGAGGTGGCATGCTATGCCTTCCAGAACTCAAAGAAAACAAACAGATTTAATAAGGTTGCAGGGAAAAGCCATCATACCCAAACACACAGCTTCTGGATCTAGGGGCCTCACGGTGAGTATTTTAACTCAGCACCTCTCCTAGGATGTTCCATTTGCAATTATGCTGAGCCACAAACTGATTGATCTCTGTTTAGAGGGAAGTGGAAAAACAGAACTTAAGTGTTTTCAGCCTTCAGCTCTCCTCACTGCTATAGCTGCTTATCTGGCAGGAGCTAGTAGGATGCCTACAACCGCTTCATCCTAACTCTCCAAACGCTGGCAACAATTAAATGAATTCTTAAGAAGAGAATCAGAAAAGCAGGAGGCAAAATGAATGGCTTATCCAAGTGCTGGGGAAGGAGAGGCTGTGTATTCAAGATGGAACGCATATAAATACACACACACATGCATATTATGTTACATATCTATAAAAATGTGAAATGTTATTTATTTTGAGAATACCCAGTCATTTCCATCTGTAGTAAGAATCCATAATAACATTCTCTGTTTATATAACTCTTTTCACCTCAAGAGATCCCGAATGCATTTTAGACAGCTCTATATACAAACAGAGGGCAGGAGCGCCGCCATCTCTACGACGTGGTAGTGGGAGCCAGGAAGAAAATGCTTGTGTGGTTGCATTTATCTTGGATAGCGCTAATAGGAAAGCAGAGAGCTGGTACAGGACAGGAGAAGCCCATGATCTTCAAACATCATCAGAGGGGCCTCCAATGTCTGGGTGACACTGGGTGACACCTCAAATTTTGATAGCCAATTAAGAAAGAAAAGCTGAGAACAACTCAATGTATTTACTTTGGAAGGATGAATCTGATACTGGACAAGGCAAGGTTAGTGATGCAGGGACCCTGGAGCATAGACACCAATCTGAGAAGGATTGCAAAGTCTTCCTCTCCAGTTTATGATACTGCATATTCCTGTGACAGGAACATATAGAAAGGCAGTATATATGGATTCAGTTTTCACTCATGCTTCCACCCCTAATCTGCTCTCTAAAAGGTTAGATGAATCATCTAGTAAACTCATCCTTTGTTCATCAGCAAATCAGTCCAGTTTAGTCCACAACGTGACTGGTCTGGCTTCCACAGTATGCACATTTAAAAATGGGAAATAAAATGACAGTAATGGTCTGTAGGAATTCATGTCTCATAAAATAAAACTTGACTGAAGAGGATATGTCTGCATGAGCATGAGAGTAACACATTGCAAACATCTCAGTGTCCAGAAAGCAAACTGGAAAGTGGATAAATCTTATTAAAAGAAGCTACTACTGACCAAATGCTCACTTATAAAGACTGTACTTAAATCCTTATATCACGCTTGTTTGACTTGCAAATGAAAAACATACAAACACAAGAACCACAAAAGAAGCACTTGCCCCTAAGGAGAGAAGACAGAGATAGGACC
This sequence comes from Lophiomys imhausi, assembly GCA_907164525.1. NCBI lineage: Eukaryota > Metazoa > Chordata > Mammalia > Rodentia > Muridae > Lophiomys > Lophiomys imhausi. The sequence goes on from CAJQZJ010032798.1 coordinate 3,480,270, forward strand.
AAGAGCACATCCACTGCTGAGAATAAAAAAGACAACTTCTGTAGGTGCCTGGTTGCCAGCGCTGAAAAAAAATTTTTTTCCCTCAAAATCCTGGTAGACTATTTTACCTGATAACTAACCTAGTTGCCTTGGTTTCACTAAGGTATTATGGTCTTCCTACTGAGAACCCCTCCCATTAAAAATGTCCAATCTCTACAGTTGAAGCAAGTGGTTTTTCTTGCCAAGAGAATGGCTTACCACCAATTCAATCATCTCCCACTGGAGATTCTTCGATGCTCATCTTCTACTTGGAGTAATATAGGGGGTGCTGTCAGGAGCTGACATGTCTCGATATCAAAAAATCTTAAGTTAAGAAAACATCTTTGAATGCCATATTCTGCAGATCTCTTGAGGTTTTTGAAGATGCCCTATCTATCTCTTATATTTAGATAAGCAAATATTGCTTGTCTCTTAGCAACTTGATTTCTGAGTAGCTTAGAAAATAACTGTGATAGACTGTCATAGTAACTAACAAAATGACACGTAAAACTTGGAAGCAGGTAAGTCGACAGCCTAGCTCTGCCAAGACA
>CAJQZJ010032798.1:3480848-3540907 GCA_907164525.1 Lophiomys imhausi
GTAAAACTTGGAAGCAGGTAAGTCGACAGCCTAGCTCTGCCAAGACAGGGTAGGTAAGTCCTTCATAATTCCTGCTCTACAACCAATGTCTGTCAGAGAAATGGGGCCAAATGGCTGAAGATTGATGCTGTAATGTATGGAGAGAAAATGGGAACCGTCCAGGCAGCCACTGGTATGTCATTTTTTAGGTTTGGAAGCTGCAGGCCCTGCACTTCCTATATAATCAGATATATTTATCCCTCTCAGGTCTCTGAGGTGGTTGAAGAATAGATAGCTAGAGTCTCATAGTTAAATTTTGAGTTGTTTAGGAATCAAGAGGGTGTTCTGGATCTAAGAAGATATTTTTAAAATTATGAGGCAAGTTAGTATGAAAGCTGAGTTAGATATAGAACTTTAAACTCATGGAGATGGTTAGATAGTAGAATGTTAAAGTCAGGTGCCAAATACATATGGACTGGACATTGGCAATGTATGCTAAGCCATATAACTCTTATAATCGTGGCCTATTTATTTCTGTTGTTTTGTATTGTATTTATAGTTATAAGAAAAAGAACCATTATTTGGACTGAAAGGGAGAGCTGTTGGGGGGAAAAATAAATACCTTAAACTAAAAAAAAAAAAAAAGTCCAATCTCTGAACACAAGCAAATTGACCTTCTCTACAATATTGAGATAGACGAGAAGGACCTGCCTAAGGCATTGGACAAGAACTGGGAATGGCAGAACATTACTGAGTACTTTGAAACATTGTGAATAATAGCATTGATAAACCTTCATTATACACCCACATTTTAATCTTATTTTTTCCTTTAAATAACTCAAGATGTTGGGTGTTATGTGTGCCTCTAGCAAAGGACTACAAGCCAAGTAGCCAGCAGAAAGATCCTCACAGCAGCATTGGTTGCTTTGAACTACTCCAGAGACATCTTGAAGACGTGGTACTGTAACTATAGCTGCTTGATGCTCAAACACAGCTCCAGTGCCATATGGCCCCAGTCTCAATTGTTTAAAGCAGTTTGCAGCAGACATTTGCCATCTCACACCTCAATGAATTCTAGATGACCCTGCTTACTCTGAAGACATTTTTCACCCAGGACACAGAACTTTCTCTGGTAGCTCAGAAGAAAAGACTGTGATGGGGCAAATGGAATGTAGTCATTCCTGAAAGACTTTGGTGGGGCATGAAAACACTCTTGCCATATCTCCTTTCTAAGTGTAAAAGTAAGCTATCTGGACATAACAGATATGACGTGAGTTGTGAATAGCTGAGGATAAGAAACTATAGTACCTGTTCACCAGAGAAGTCCCAGTCAGCTGTCAATGGACCAAGAGTTTTAGATACCTGTGACCAGAGAAGCTGTAACAGTTGCCATTGTGGAGCTAAGGGTCACACCAGTGGAGGTTTGTAGATCTGGCAAACCAAAAGGTGCCATCTGGTGCTGTCAGTAACTGCAGAAAGCCTGGGACACTGGTGTTAAGTGGAAATTTACAATATTCTCCACTATTTGCTTTTCTAGGCTCTGTGGTTTCTGGGACTTCCAAAGGAACATGCAGAATATGGAGGGGAGCAAGATTACTGATTCATGACTGGCTTCTGTGTGAAATGGAGAAAAAAAGATAAAGGTTACATAGGGAAAACTTCACCATGACTCCTTGGGCTTCATCCTGACAAAAGGCTTAGAGGCAGAGGTAGCAGAGACAAAGGGCCAACTGGGCCTCAAGACAGCTTTGGAGAAGAGTATCTCTTTCTAAAAAAAAAATGCCTCCTTTTGCCACATGGCAGGGAGGGACATCCATAAAGACAGTTTGCCTCATTCTGCCTTAATGGAATGCTTTTCTGTAGGTTTTGGCTTTTATTACCTCAATGGGATTAGTGGAGTAAAAGTCCTACATAGGAGGAAAGCATTTAGTTAACACACGTGGATTACCAGAGCTGGAACTAGGATCTTCCCAATGAAAGATTTCAAGCTCTTCTGCCTGTTCCCTTCTCTGAGTCCTAGGTACCAGATAGACCCAAACTGTTTGGAAACATGATAGGCTCAGGTCTGAGGATGACCTATATAGACATCGAGGCTTCACCTTTCCACTGGCCTGAAATGGAGAGGAGGGGAGGGGAAGACAAGAAACTTGATCTCTTTTAGCATACTCATTCCACTCAAACATACATTTGGACAGAGATGGAGAGAGTGATTCTAAAAATACAAATAAATGGACTAACAGGTGAATTTTTATTTTATAAACATTATATTAGCTATTATTTCAGTCCTGATAAATTATGCACACCTCCATAGTCATAAGTTAACATGAAATAGAAAGAAGGGCAAGGAAGACTCATGTAATCAAAGGTTATGTAGTTCAAGACTGTGACATCACTTTTGTTGCATACTGGTCAGCAAGCCTTAGAGGTCACTCTACCAAGTGATTTGAAGCTCACAGCAAATAGCTAAACCCACCAGCAAGTTCAAGGACACCGGCAAATTTTATGTTGGCAAAAACTCAGTAGGGGGTTAGGAGATTTGAAAAACTTGCACAATTTTTCCCAGGTGTGGAGAGAAGCTGCTTTCTTTCTCTCTTTTTTTTCTATGTCTTAAATTATGTGTGTGAATGTATATCAGAGTGGTTTGTAAACAATGTCCAAGGTGATGATAAAGACAGCCACAGACTGAAACCCCTGTAACTGTGGGACAAAATTCAATCCATCTTTATGCTTCTTTCCTTATTTGGTCAGAGATGGATGGATGTCAGGGAGGACTGGAACAAAACAGACTTCTGTAGACATGACAAGACTGCTGTACTCAGGACCTCACAGAAGATGTGGTTGCTTCCACACAGTCAAGTCAATCGAGATTCTAACATGAATTGGGAATAGGTTCATGAGCTCCCATTCCTAACTGAGGAGTGATAGCGGGCCGGGTGATGGCTTCCAGGGAAGAGAGGGTGAGTTTTCTTCAGGGGTTTGGCTCTTGGTAGGTGGAACACACTCCAGTGGATGGTCCCATACACAAAAATATATGCACATCACACGTTGTAGTCAATGGCCTATTAATTAAGATCGGAGAGGTAGAGAGTGCAGACAGATCTGGGAATAGTTGAGAGTGGATATTAGGGATGAATGTGATCAAACTATATTGTATGAAATCCTAAAAGAATAAATAAAGATAACAATACTTACACTTTAAAATAATGATGATAATAATAAATAAATAAAAATAGGTAAATCTATTATCTTATGGAGATAGTCATTCTCCTGTTTTTTATTTGTTTGGTTGGTTTTGGTTTGTTTTGTTTTGTTTTATAAATGGAGCCTTCCTAATCAGTTTTTGAAAGGGACATTTATTTACTTGCAAAACCCCCACCCACCAGCAAGACTAATGATAGATGGTAGCCAACATTGTGTCTTAGAGGAAAAGACCTTGGAAAAGGACCACAGCCCCAGCTGATCGCCATGTGCAGGATGGCAGAGCCACTGTGACGTGATGTGTTTAGAGAAATATCAAAGTTCTTGGTGTGCACACACTACTTCTCACTTTAAAGTATCTGCACAGTTATTTTTCAAAAGATACTATGTAACTCAAACAAAACATGATATGCACTGGATCTGGCCAATGGCCCAACAGTTTGTGTCTTCTGCTAAAAAAATAATAATTATGCTGTAAGTGTGGGTGTGGGGGGAAATGGAGAATTATATGGCCTCTCAGATACTGCTGGGAGCCAATAAATAGCACTCCTTTCCTGAATTCTGAACGTGTTTAAAACAAAGAAGTAAACACACTGGAGGCAAATTCTACCTTTGTTATTGAAGAAAGCAAGATTGGGGCTGGGGGGGGGAGGGGAGATGAGCAACAGAGATCTCTGGAATTAGACTCATTTCTACAACTGCTAGGGTACGTTCGGCCTCTCTGCTGTCCCTCCTTACCTTCCATATCAACCCAAAGAGGTACTGCCTGCAGATACTTGGCTTCCTAAAGAAAGACGCAGAGAGTAGCTACCTTCACTTGGTTTCTAATACAATATTACAACATCAGAAAGTTCCTTCTTCTTCCTACTAGTGAGAGGTGAACAAATGCAGTGGTGGGGCCCAGAATTGTTCCACAGTAGTAATGGGGGAAGACATGAACAACCCAATAATTATTTTTAGCCAAGGCTACCTCTATAACACAGTGCATCTTTGTGCAAGTAACAAAATGCCATGCCATCCTGGCAGACGAATGACAGAAAGGCCCTTTCCTCCGGCCAGCGCAGCCCCAGCCTGGGGCACACAGCTTGGCAAGCAGCAGCCGGGCTAGATTCCAGCCCACACTTGCCTACTAGGCTGGGTGCCTAAGTATAAAACCCCACAACTGCCCATAGCAGTCAGGCTTCAGACACTAATAATACTACCAATTTCATTCCAGATTCTCCAGTCGCCAAAGTCATCACATTGTGGGGAGACACATTCATTGTCCACTTCAAATTGCTGGACTTAATATTGTCAGGCTGTGTCAAGCCTGGGTGGGTGTAGAGCCAAGGCAAGGTTGACTGCTTGTGTAGCTGGATGCTTTTCATTATTATTATTATTATTATTATTATTATTATTATTATTATTGTTCTCTCAATTTCACAATCATTAAGTTAGTACAAAATTTTCAAAGAACGAACAGCCATTTTTTTTTCAGCATGTCAGAATTCAGTGAGACTATAATCATTTCCTCACAATGTTTTTTAGTAAAGAATATATTAAAGGAGACACTGTTTTAAAAGTTTCCATGTACAACTGTGGCTTGTCCCACATTCTTTCTATTCAGATGTCAGACTGTAATTGCTGGTTTGCAGCAAGGTTACTGGATGGGCTCTAAAAGGTATTTCAAATGAATATCAAAAGGACTAAAGGAAATGCAGTTAACAGCTGCTATAGTTGGGTTCTAGTTTTATTGCAAATAATAATAACAATAACGCAAGCCCCATTCACACCAGTTACATGCTTGTGCTAGCATCTTTCTTTGTAGAACTCAGCCCAGAAGAAACAAAAGGCACAGGACTATAGTTAAATAAAACCAAACAGAGAAGAAGTGGACAATTCCACTTAGCAGAGGTGAGAGGCATGCCTAAGAAAGAAAGCTAAAGATTTCATCCAAGCCAACTCCTCCCCAACAGTTTATAACTAGGGGTTTGCTGTTAGCCCAGTCTCAAGAGAGCTCCAGAAGGCAGGGTTGCCCTCCATTCCTTCGGACCTCCAACTAGGTTCCCTGGGAAAAATCGAAAGTATTTTATGCTGCTTAGTTTGAAGTTAATTCTTTACCCCATTCTATTGCCAACAAACAGGGGTCTCTGGTTTTGCCATAGGATTTCTAGACACTGATGTATTTTAGAAAAGGAAAGCAGATCTGGCTGTCTTGACCTGAAAAGACTGTTACTTCCAAAAGAATTTGCAATCATTCATTCACTTATCCAATACTTATTAAGCAAATCCAAAATAGCATGTAAACATCTATTGCTGCTGCTTTTTCTTCCATCATTTTACGAGCCCAATGGATATAGCCAAATTTGCCTTCATGTGAAGTTGAAAATGCTCATATATTTTCTCACTAAGAGGAGCCACTGCCTCATTTATCCTTTAATGAGGAAACAGCATCAAATAAGCAAATGAATGCAAATCTCCCCCACATGTATTTCATATGTAAAAAAAACCCGTATTTATTATTGCTTCCATTTTAATGTACAGAAAGATATCCCAAGTACTGGGAGGGGCTCCTTGGACAGTGCAAGACCAAAATGATTCCTGTTTCCAAGTGTGGTGTCTCTGTTCTCCGGCAGAAGGTTGTGCTTGAGCCCTCTAGTGTGGTTCCTACATGAGTTTTCTCCTTTATGTTCCTAACACTCTTGCCTTGGAGAGCTGCAGGGTGAAAAGTCGGCTCACAGATAAATATCCTTAATGTAACATGCCCATGATGATGAGCTTGCTATTTCTTCTGCTCTCTCCTCTCACAAAGATAACAAACAGAGAGGAAAGCGTGGCACATGGGGAAGCGGAGTTAAAATGTACTGCACGTTACTAATCCTAACATAACATTGGCAGCTTGCATCATCCCCCTGCCAAACCCAAATTAACACCCCGCCTCACTGGAAGGCAAAGGCTGTAGCTATATTTATAGCTCAATTAACAAGTTTCATAACTAAACCTCCAGAAGTCCTAGGCAAACCTGACAAATGCTATGCATCTTAACACCATGGTGACCCTGCCAGAAAGCCACCATCTCCTCACGAGGAACAACTCCTGCTATCACCTCTCAAGAACAATGATGATTGGTGTGGGCCCACTGGATAAAGGGAGGCTGGCTGGGCCACTTGGCTCTCCTCAAGGGTACATTTCCTCACAACTCACAACCAACACACATACGTTGGATTCAAGCAGGCGGCTAATTCTTGCCTTTGCAGACGATGGAAATGCTGTCTCCTCAGGAGCCAATGGCTGAGAGAATGTCTGCCATCTTATGACTCAGGAGCCTCGGTTCCTCCAGGAAGAGTATAATGCAAACAGAGTACGTCACTTGGAGGCTACAGTTTCTTCCAAACAGGATGGAAACCTCATCATAAAATCTTCGGAGCAGGTTATTTTCGCTTAAGAGAGAAAATTCTCAGGGTGGCTTCGAGGCTCCAGAGCAAATACCAAAAAGCTGCTAGCAGAGAATGAAGGTGGTTAAGTCAAAGACAGCAGGGACTGTCATTGGGCTAACCAGAGTAAGACCAAGGAAATTTTGCCATCTTTCATTTCTTCCTGCTTCTCAAATAAGTCTTGAAACAAAGACAACTTGACAATACCATAAAGAAAGACCCAAATGTCTTTGGGTGGGTCATAGACAATCCAGTTTTTCACTAACCCTCACCCTATCTCTTATACCTTAATCTTTTCACTCATTTGTGACACTTGGTCTTTGCAGAATGTCTTCTTCCACTATACCAGAACATTAGGTCTCACCAGTATAAGCCATTCATTCCAACAAGTGACTAATTCTTGTGCAGATAACGGAAATACCATCTCCTCAGGCATCAGTGGCTGAGCGAATGTTCCCACTTAAATATGGAGCATATATACAACTTCTAGGGATATATATTATCTATATTTGTTGCTTGCATGAATGAGTAAATTAATGCAATTCCCCCATCAACTGTTCCAGTCAGAGCTCCCACCACACTGTTCCCACATCATCATGGGTTTCATTCAACGGAAACTGAAGTTCTGTAGACAAAGCCACCCAGTGAGACCCTATTATAAGCGAGTAGACTCCTGTCTCTAAAATCTCACATTTTTGCTCACAGAAGAACACACTAGCTTCCATGAAGGAGACATGTTAAAAATGTCTTGAAAAGATTGATGGGAAAGCAGGAAGCATTTGCAGTGTGCCTCAAGGGCAGCAAGAGTTCATTACCTAAGTAGGAGAAGGAGGGCACTAAACACAGAGAGAACTGGCTAGGCAAAGCTCCAGAGCTGGGAAAGCTCAGGGACTCAGGATACAGACTATTTCAGTTTAGACAGAGGAAGTCATGCAGGGAGAATGGCTAGAGGTACCCTGGGAAGGTAGCACATTTTTGTTTTAAAGCGTTGCACTCAAAAACCATCTGAAGAGTTTAGATGTTATTCTAAAGAGAGAGACACATACTGTTAAAGTACCTCAAACATAGAGTACCAGGAAAGAAATATGGCACTGAAAGGCACTGTGACCTCACTGTAGGAAATGACCAGCATGATAGTAAGTCTGGAGTTTGATCCCGCAACCCATAGAAAAGACAACGGGAACAAAAGAGAAGTCAGGAAAGGCTGTGTTTCTCTTAGGAGAAATCTATGCAACAGAAACCTCTAGAATTAACAAATGAGGTAACAAGAAAGGGAGAGGAGAGTCAAGGATCAGGATGAGCTTCCTGGCTTGGGACAGTTAGCTGGTGGTGACTCTGAGGGGGAGGTGGACAGAAAGTAATCACCAGGAGCAAAGTTGCTGAATAGTCAGCCTCATGATCAATAGCTATCTTTTTTTTTTCAAGCAAGTTTCAGAAAAATGAAGGGAATAAATGTAAAACTAAAAGATCAAAGGACGAGTGTGACACAAGTAAATAAAATCTTGCCAAAGAAGTTGATGTTTATTTATTAGTTCAAAAATACATTGATGAAGAAGAGCTGTTGACAAGGTAGTGTACAAGGGACAAAAACACCAAGCAAATGAGAAACCACCTCTCCTATGTGATATAGTAAGGATGCCCAGAGCACAGACAGTGAAGAATCAGGGTGAACCCCAAACATCGAAACACACTCTGGATTTGGGGTAACACTGAGTGTGGTTCACAACAGCTTCACTGATGGCATGCATAACTGTGGAGTCAATGGCGAACGTCTCCTCTTGTTGCTTAATTTTGCTGTGAGCTTAAATCCCTCAAAAACTCAAACTATACCAGACAGAACCTTGATGAGGTAAAAGAAATAAAGTGACGTCTTGAGCCCAAAGCAGAAAAGATGACTCTCGCCAACCCCACAAAATCAGAAAGAATTATGTAAGTATACATATGTATAAATATTTTATGTTATGAAGTAGTCCATAAGGAATGAAAATTTATCTGATGCCAAAACGTCCTTGGGAAGGGCTTAGTACATTGTTCAGCATATAGGAACTGCTAGATAGGTATTATGTTCTTTTCAATACTGTGATAGCCATTAGTTTCTTCTTTATTGCAAAGCAATTTAGATCATGACCCCAGCTCAACAATCAGACCATTAACTCATATAATGAAGTATTTTAAGTGCGTAGAACTTGAGTTCCCTATAAGAACTTCGTACAATTCCTTGAACAGCATCAACATTCACTGATACACTCCTCTGGCCCACCTATTGAGAAAGTGATAGAACTGGTGGTCATTTTGGCTTCTGCTTTTTTTTTTGCAAACATACTTGAATATTTATTTATATTGACTTACTTTTTTTTAATAATTTATTTTTTATTTCTTCAAGTTACATCTCAATCACAATCCCCTCCCTACTCCCCCCTCCAGTCCCACCCTTCCACCCTCCTCCCCCTCAACCCCCATCCTCTTCCCTTCTTTGTACTTCTGCTTTTATTCTGAGAAGCCTTGAAGTGTTGTTATTATCCATGTGCTACCGATTCAGAAAGCGGCACAGGTCTTCTTGGTCTTAAATGGAAAATTTTCATGTACCAATTATGAGATGCTCAGCCACAAGTAACATCCTTATGAGCCAAAATCAAGACTGAGGGCTCTAACTGGGGTGGTGTCAGAGATACCACAGTGACATCAAGCATCGAGTGGCTCTGTCTTTCTGCCTAGCTGGCATCTGTCTATCATATTCAAATTTAACCTCCTTCAATGAGCTCATGAAGAACAAACCCAGAGGAGATCCTGAGAACGTTTCTTTCTTAGTACCTTTGTTTTGAGAGTAAAACTTCCCAAAGAACCCCAAAGACATGTCTGATACCCCATCTCTGGTTGCAATTTTCCCAGAATTCTCCATCTCGTTTTAGGTGGCATTAGGGATGAGACCACCATACTTGCCTTAGAATAACCAGAAGCCACCACTCAAGAAGAGAAGCTTCTTAGAGGCACATGACCTTCAGAAGTCAATGATCCTGCTGTATGGTATAGGGTGGGCCAGAGAAATGGATTTGGGGTTGTTAGAAATGAATTTTGACATTATTTACCAGGCCAAACATACAGCATAAGAATAAACAATTTTTTTTTGAGACAGGATTTCTTTGTGGGGTAGCACTTGCTATCCTATAACACAGTCTGTAGACTAGGCGGGCCTCAAACTCACAGCGATCCACCTGCCTCTGCCTCCTGAGTATTGGAATTAAAGGTGTGCACCTTCGCGCCTGGTAAGGAAAGCAAAACAAAATTTAAATGAACCTATTTAATATGCAAACATAAAATCTGCTCTGGGGAACTATTTCATGAGCAAATGAATGATACAACCGTAAATTGTAAACAGGTTCATATTGGTTCAAAATTAGTCCAGTGTACATGAGAAGGAGACTATCAAAATTTGGAGACATGCCATGAGGATTAATAGTGTATTGTCTCAGAATACTATCCGTGGTACTGAAAGTCATCACTTGACTACTACTGTCTTGACATTTGACTGTCTGTCTTAGCTTAGACCTAATACTAAAATCTGGAAATAAATACTAATATGCCAAATTCCTCTCAGTAAAAAGGTATAACCTAGAAGAGAATACTAACAGCTAGACAAATAACTGTACTATGTGTATGTGGGCACACTATGTGGTACAAAGAAAAGTCTAGCCTCAAGTTAGTTTTGGTCAATATTATTTGAAGGCAGAAGGAATTTCATAACAGAATGCAATGCTTGACGTGGGTCTTGAAAATTGATCCATTGCTCACCACATGTTTCAGGGGCTTGGAAGAACATTCCTCAAAGAAGAAACACTGTAGACAAAGGCATGAAAATATGACATAGTATCCTGTCCTTATGAAATTCCAAGTGGAAATAGATGTCTGGAGATAAGAATTCAACAGTAAGGAAAGGAATATGCCTGGAGATCCTGGCAGGCACTGATAATGGAGGGCCTTTTCTGCATATAGAAACTGGGCTTTTATGCAATATGTGAAACTGAAAGCTTAAATACTTCAGTGGGCTTCTCTTTGCATATATCTGAGGAAGTAGATTCTAGAGGTAGGTGTTTAGACATTGATTCTGTATTTTGTGGAAATCACAGTATTGCTTAAGACGAAGCAATAAAAAAGAGACAGGTGAACGTGGAGAATAAAATATTTGATGGAATGTGGTAAATGTGTGGATGTGGTGAAGGATGGAGTATTCAGGACTAAGTGAGTGTAAGCATAGTGAGAATCAGGAGCAAGACAGAAGAGTTGTTAAAATTCAGTGAGGCTGATCGGTAAAGGACTGAGGGACTTTCTCAAACTAGCACTGAAAGATCTACCTCCTGGGGAGTCCTTCAGTTCTGAGCCAAGCAGGACAGCTGGTGGGAAAATGAACCATGAGGGGTGTATGATAAGGTAAGCCTCAAAGGAAACTCATTTTAAACCCATTGTACAGCAGAATACTATTTGTATTGACTCATCCTCAAACCGATGGCCAGTTCAGTGAGAACTCAACCAGTTACACGTGACCATAGAAGCTTTCAGCAGGCAGTTTTAGAAGCAAGTTTCTGCACTCCTGAATTCTACCTTATAAATATCACCATGGGATGTTCACGTACTTGATTTTGAAGGTCCTAGCACAGGTGGTTGGCTGGCCTTTCTCTATTTGGGTTCAGTAGTTGCAGATTCAATGTAAAGGATGATTGATGGGAATTACTTGAACCATTGATGAAATTGCTTAGAATTGCCCTTAAAATAATATGTATTACTGTGACCTATGACACAACATCATATCACAACCACCAAAGAAGTTACTATTCATTTTTACTGTCTTCTAAAAAATTATATTTTCACCTGAAAATAGAATGTTTCTATGAGTCATTAATATTTGTACCAGGAAGCCATATACAGACTCTACTATATACTGATAAATAATGCATGCAAAACTGGATTATAATAAGTCAATAAGGGATGATATTACACATATCACACACTAAGTCAAAAACAGCTATGCTTTCTAAATTCCTCGCTCTTTTACAAAATTGAATCTGAAAACAATGCAGTAGGCAACGTTCCATTTGAAAAGCTGCCCCACAATGAGCCTTCACATTGAACTAAGCTTGAGAAAACCTAGAAACAGCACAGAAAGAAGTTCCATTGAAGAAACTTATTTGTACTTGAGATCAATATTATTCCACCAATAGAACGCTCTACAAATTGACTCAGAGATCTGATAGTCCCTAAACATCTTATTTGAAACAATGGAGCAGACACTGAGGATGGTGTTCAACTCTTAACTTAGCAATTCCCACTACTGATTTAAACCAGACCTTTAGTGTTATTTTAACATAGGTTTTGGATTTAATTATCTTAAATGACTCAAAGAATGCATACAATTCCCAAACTGTTTATCTCTTTTATGGTAAAATCTCTTTCCCTATCCCTAGAAATCTGTTTTAATTATTTAATCAGTTTGGCTGAAACTCACAAAGCATTAAATTGTTAGTTGTTACTTAACATTCCTTATAAATTGCATTTATTAATTTCTGGATAGAGACTTGTCCATTGCTACAGTAATTTAAATTAGTACCACATGGTTACCGGCCACTGCTGAATGATGATTAAATCTTTGGGGCAAATTCAGTCTTTTAAGATATTTAAATGGCACTAGAGATAAGCTAACCAAATTTGGGCCCAAGAAGTTACAATTTATCAAAAACGTAATAAAGCATGGCCAGAATATTCATCGTAAGCAGCACATAATGTGGTCCATGAAATGACATTTAGCATCTCTCTCACTGTGGTCACAGGGAAGTATGCTGACGAGGCAGACAGGGATGCCTACTTGATGTTTAACAGTTCCTATCTACAAGGTGCTTTGCAGCAGCGTGGCTTTTTATACACTCTAGTCCCCCTGGTACTCCATCCATCATTTTATTATTGGACACAGTGACATATTTCTTTCCTGGTACTTTAATTTCTCAGGCACAAACAGTCAACAAAGCCCACAATCCTTGGGAATCTTAGCAGCAGAAGGAGCACTTGGTGGCATTTCAGAGTGACATAAATTGCTGGGAGAAAGGCTGCTGAGGCTATTGACTCCAAGCCTCTTCGGGACAAATGATGAGGGGAAAATCTAGTAAAGTCAAAGGAATGGCAAAGCTGGAGAGAGGCTCTGGAACATTGCCTTCTTGCAATCCGGAACACTTCCTCAACCGGTGATTCTAGTCCAGGAGCCCAATCCTCAATCTTCAGACATGCTTGGGTCTGTGAACTAACCTGATTATTTCTTCCCAGCCAACCAGCTGGGGAAGTCAAGCGATACAAAATAAAATATTGCCGTGAATAGAAATTTAAAAAGACAAAGCAAAACCAAGGTGGCGGACAAGAGCAGGGCATGAGGGAGGCTGTAAGCACCCTCACCTGGAAAGACTGGCAGAAACACCTGGGAAAAACCAGCAAAATTAACTAATAAAATAATAGATTCATCTTCCTGCAGGTGAAGATAAATATTAAATAATCCGAGGTGCTGCTGGCTGAAAATTAATTTCTGCAAGGTAAATAGTCTAGTACGTATATGTGCTTCAATTTCTGTTTGGCAAGGTGCCTATTTCAAGCATCCTATGCGGGCCTTTGAAGTGCTTGGACCGCTCTGATAATGCAGATGCTTAAACAAGAATTGCTTCCTCAGGGCTCGTGAGCACTGTGAAAAAGTGTGTTTTGGATCATCACACTCCTAAGTAATTCCAGGTATTCAGCCTAAAAACACAACTTTTTTTTTTTTTAAATACATTAATGACACATTGTAGCCCTTTGGAAGTGAGTTGTGCCAGAAGAGAGAAGTGACATTCACCTATTAGAGAGCCACAAAGTGCTGAACCACTGCAATTTGTGCTCCCCAAATTACTGTCAGGTGCAGTTGCCCGCATGGGCAGGTTGAAATAGGATACACAGTGAAGGGGGAAAAAAGTGCTTCAGGTAGAGCCCTCTAATGATTAATTTACAATAGGAAGAAGGATCAAAGGGCAAATAGCACATTGTATTCTAAATCATGCAGCTATTACAGCCAGCCTATCTACCTATTCTGAGACTACCTGCCAGCCAAGCCTTGTCATCCCCTAGATGTTTTAACTGCACTGCTTTTGTCCTAGTGTTTGGGAAAAAAATCACCTAAAATGTTCCCAGGAAGCCAAACACACTTCCATATACATTTCAGAAATGTTAACTAAAAATAACCAACAGAACAACAAACACCACCATGATCCACAACTGGAAAATTTTCAGAAGATTCCTGCAATACCAAAGTAATTTTGTTTGTAATATTTATTTATTTATTTACTCTTTAAAGTATGACAGTGCTTTTTGAAAGGCACTCCTGAGAGGTATGGGGATTCAAACATGTGGTTTTCTGGAGCAAACCCAGTGTGTTCTCACCTGTCATGGAGGAGAATGGAAACCTGTTGTGGAGTCCATGAACAGCATGATACCCACTTCCAAACTTACTCAGATTCTTCTTACAGGAGGTATTCAACAGAATTGAGAGTCTGTAATGGGAGATGCTTTGCTCTGATACCCTTCTAACATGCCGTAACTCTTTCCAGAAGGAACATGCAGGCCAACATTCCAAGCAAGCTGTAACTTAAGCAGCTTGTTCAGTCTCCTCTGACTACCACCTGGAACTTCACCTGGTCTTCATCCTATGTTGGAACGCAATCTGAGCTGCTGGAAAACGTTCTTTAAGATAGATGCACTTCAGTATGAGGCAGTATAACTTAATGAGTATTTTTAACAGTCAAGGCCATATGTCCCCTTCTGTAAAGCATGGGATGGAGTGGGAATGCTTCCACAGTGTGGTGGGGCAGCTCCTGTCAGATATCTAGGGAAGAGAGTCAAGCCAGGTGCTCTTTCATAATCACAGATAGAAAGTTCCATGGCTACATAAGACAATTCCAGGTGAAGTGGGCTGAGAAAATATTTGGAGACAGGTTGATATTTATGCTTGCGTCCTCTTCATCTATGTTTTCGTGTTTGATTTAGTTTACACATCAGCTAAGAGAAAAGCTCCTTTATCAAGCTAATCTTCAAGCTGACGGAAGCCCTGTTCTATACTCTCCCGACATTTAATCAAGATTCAGAGCACCTAAAAGAATGCCCCATAAGCTTGCCAATGTTCAGAACTACAGTCAAAGAAAAGATAACTTTCTTCTTTTCATGGGAGCATAAAGTTAAAATTGCACATGTCCAAGGACTAGGGTAAAATGGAAGTACCATTTGCAGCTTAGCTTCTGGTGGAAGTGAGACCCACAAAAGGCAGAGGGATGTCAGAAACAAGAATAAAGAAGAAGGGTTATTGCAAAGGGGTTGGCCAACAAGTTGTTCAAGGTGGAGGAAATGCAGAGATGGAAGACTGGGTGATGCCTGAGAGACTCATTCTGGAGAGGCCCCAATGTCAACCTTCTATGGCCAATGTCCTAAATCTTTAACTTAGTTTTATTTATAAACAACCATCTATTTGCAGAGATCCAGCTGTAGTTGGCCAATTATGATCCTGGCATGTTGGGATAATGGTAAGACAGGAATCAGACTGTGGATAGGACCCTGATGGCCCCTGCCTGGTTCTGCTGCTGTAACCCCTTTTGATAAGCATCATGAGAACAATGTATGGAGCTACAGAGGGGTCTCAGAGGACCCGAGGGCTAATCTGAGGATTTTTTGGTACAGAGGAACAAATCTGACCACCTCTGTTAGTCCAATATCACAAGCTTTTAGTTTAAGGCTGTCCTCCATACCCTTTCTCATTCCTCACATTAAAAAAAAAAAAAAGATGGGGCAGGCTGGAGGACTGGAGATAGACAAAGCTTATAGAGAATATAAACTGTTGTGTGTCACCAACCCAGGGAGGCCAATGACAATGTCATTTGAGTGAGGTGGCCTTCTGTGTTTAGCTAGAGTTTCTAATATATGCCTCTAGTCCCAAAGCCAATACTCAGTGTGCCCCTTGTTTCTCCTTCATCACTAGTTCAATAAAAGTTAGCAAATCCAAGCAAATCTCTTCTGCTTTGTGAAGTCTGGCTTAACTTCACAAAGATCCTGTGCCCTGCTCCATTTGCTCCAGTTTATGTGGCCTGAGTTCTCTTGGCCCCA
Organism: Lophiomys imhausi; assembly: GCA_907164525.1. Classification (NCBI taxonomy): domain Eukaryota; kingdom Metazoa; phylum Chordata; class Mammalia; order Rodentia; family Muridae; genus Lophiomys; species Lophiomys imhausi. The sequence goes on from CAJQZJ010032798.1 coordinate 3,496,592, forward strand.
TAAGTGGTAACTGAAAACCAAGAAGATGTGAATGAACCTCAACAATCACTGCTCTCTTGACAGTTGTAGGTCATGGTAAAATAAATTCTCTCTACTACATGGGTAACCTTGTCATAAGTACTTGGACAAGCCAAGATCTGATCTGGCCCATACCTTCAACAAGGGTTACTATTAATTACTACCATTGGCCACATTCTGATAATGCAGAATATTTGTAATTTAAAACCCACAATGACCCAAGTGCTTCGACCAGCTCATGTCCAATATCCATGTGGCTAGGCGAAATCTTGTCTCATGTACAGAATATCTGAGGGGTAGATTGTTCACTTTTGTTGAGATAGGTTGCTGTCACTTATACATGGGCTTACTTATTTTTCCCATTTGCTTTTATATGCACTTTCACCCTGTTGTGGCAGGGTTTTATTATTATTATTATTATTATTATTATTATTAATCTCAGTAAAAAAGGAACAGATTCAATACAGACAAAGAATAAATGTCATAAAAATAAACTGTAATAACGTGTTCAGTGGGGACCATGGTCATAGCCCGGTAAAGTTGCACACCTATTCATGCTTTTGTGGTGGTTGTGTTTCTACTATTTCAAATTTAATACCTTTTCTAATATATTATATGTTACCTCCCATGTATTTAAGCTGTACTTAAAAGCATGCTAAGAACTGGTAATTCTTTAATGGTTGTTCACTTACAAGCAATTGTGGGTCATTACACAATCATTTAAAGGGCATTAATGAGAACCATTTAATGGTTTTAGTAGACTATCATTGTAAGGGACAGGGGAAAAGTTACTGGCTGTAAATTTTTATGACCATTTCTTACAAAACGTATTACTTTAAAGATTTATGTATGTAACAATGAGTACAATAAAAGCCGTGCTAAAAATAATTTGAAATCAAAGTAATGCATATAGATAAGTCTTTGCTCTGCTGCAAGTTGGTGGGCCCTTTTTAAAATTTTCTCTTTTCTCCTTCCTCCCTCGCTCCCTCCCTCCCTCTCTCCCTTCCTTTCTTCCTTCCCTTCTTCCTCCCTTTCCTTCCCTTCTCTTCCCTTCCTTCCTTCCCTCCTTCCTTCCTTTCTTCCTTCCTTATTTCATTCTTTTGGCTGTTCATTCCTTCCTTGCCTCCTTCCTTCCTTCCTTCCTTCCTTCCTTCCTTCCTTCCTTCCTTCCTTCCTGCTTTCCTTCCTCACTCTCTCCCCACCTTCCTCACTCCTTCCATTTACCTTCTTGTACATGCTTTCAGCTTATAAGATATTGTTTTAGGAAAGATGATCACAAACTGAAATCTTGACAAATGTGGTTTTAGTTAGGGAGAGAAGTGAACAGACCCAGGGGTAACACAGCAGGACATCGAGATGCGCTACACACGGCACATCTTTGGATATAGAACATTTCCTCAGTATAGCATCATTTTAAACAATTCTCTTATATAGCATAGAACTAAAATAGAAAATCCAATACATTCTAGGACATCACTCCCTAAGTTAGGATAGGGGACTAAAACAAAAGAGGAACTTGTCCTGGCTGTATGCCCATGGATAAGTGCAAGACACATAAGAAAAGTGGCCTGAGGGCCACCCAGGGAGCACTATTTGTCTGTTTGTATGTAGCTCCTCTCCCAAAAAAGATATGTGAATGTAAGAGACTCCCTGTGCTGAGGGAGCAGCTGAGTAAAGTGCTTTAACATCAGAACACTAACTGCATTATGCCTGTGTTTGTGTACTCATGATTCTCATGGAATACATAGAGTGAAACAAAGGCCCATTCCCAGTATTCTTGCATAAGCAGGAGGATATTTCTATTAAAAAGGTAAGGTTGGAGAGGTACAAGCAATGAGCAGACCATATCTCTAGAAAGCCGAGATTTTACGGTTTGTATTAAGTTACACATATTTCTCCCTGGTCTAGCCCAGTGCCCATTACCAATAAGATGAAGATTTAAAAAGAATCGGTCGAAAGATGTGAATTACAACTTTTAATTAAAATGTAGAAAATAGTTGCTTTAAAACAAACATGATAATACTTTTACCATCATTAATATTTTATTGAGAGAACAACAACAGCAACTTAAATATTTTAGGATGTGACATTTTAAAGCCAGGCAGAGGGATTTTCAGGAAGTTATCGATGTCCTACATAGAAGACTACAGTTGTACTCTATTTCCTAGAGCTCTGGAAGCCCCAGCAGAGTGTGGTCCATGCCACCACATTCACAGTCGTCTTTCTTTCCTTCTCTCTTCTTTTCTTTCTTTCTTTCTTTCTTTCTTTCTTTCTTTCTTTCTTTCTTTCTTTCTTTCCTTCCTTCCTTCCTTCCTTCCTTCCTTCCTTCCTTCCTTCCTTCTTTCTTTTTTCTTTCATTTCTTTTATGTCAGCAGTGACCACAGTGGTGAGTATGAGATGACCAATGATACAATAAACAGTTACTGAATACAGAAAGAAGAGGTCATTTCTTACCGTGAATTATGAATTTTATTGTAAAAAATGATGGCAACAAAATTAATGTAAAGGCTGCACATGTCTTATCATATTTTAAGTAGAATAAAATCATATAATTGAAAAGTTGGGGAGTGTGTAAGTGTGCATTTTGTACCTGCTATGGTTCCCTTAATTAATGTATTAATTATGTAACATATTAATGTAGGCATAGTTTCAAACCTTCTAATATCTCCAAATCTTCACCTACATACATGTGCTCTCCTTATTTAAGTGTACCCTGATATAATGTCTTTCCTCCTTCATTTTACCCACAAAGATTCCTGCTGAGAATGGCTTTTCCTTCATCTTGTCTGTAGTTTGGCTTCAAAAATCCAAGTCTGTCCCTATTTAGGGGTGCTCTGGTGATATTTGTTGAGATGGCAGAAGAGCTCATCAATTGTCAAGATGACATTCTGTTGGCTCTGTTTGTTTGCCTTGTCCATAATGTAAAGAAATAACCACATCTGTATTGTAAAGTCACTGTCAAATTATAACTACAAGACATATACATTAACAGGCATGTGATCTAAGATCCTGCTTTCCAAAAAACGGTAGCTATCTGTCCATCTCTCCTTCCTGACTCCAGAGAAATTCCTAAACTGCTCTGAAGTGATAATTTATTATATCTACTTTCTTGTTATTTTTAAAATCTTTGTTTACTGGTTCTCCCTTCTGTCATCTCTCCAAACTAGTCTATAGTTCCCTAAAGTAATGGAGACTTATTTATGAACTTCTTTATGTCTGCATCAGACTAGTTAGACTAGGAACTAGACTAGTTACATGTGTATAGTTAGGGCCAACAAATGTATTCGATAAATGAATAGCAGTCACTTTCTTTCTCAAATATTTAACAATGTTCCCAGTCTCTGCATCTTCTGATATATATGTACCTGAATTTACAGAAAATAAGTGTGTTGTGTTATTACTAGCATGAGCTGTCCAGTTTTATTAGGTAAAAGGAAGAACTGATGAGATCACTATTGTCCCATCAAGCCCAATGTGACTGTATTTATTTTACAGACAGAACTTTCTGTGCCTGAGGACAGGATCATTGTTCTCAATAAGAACCAAAATAAAGAGAGCGACTGCCACCAAGTTAGTCCAGCATAAAGAGAAATAATAAACAAAACTCTGCCTCATGCACCTGGTAGTCTTGCTGCCTTGCCAGTCCAACCGTAGGGTTTATTACCACACACCACACAAACTGCAGGTACCTTTGTCACAGTGTACACAGCTGTGGTGCACAAGGTAACAGACGGAGCACAATGTTCTGGATTCTTGTGCTAGATGGTGCTCCTCTGTTTGCAACCTCGCTAGGTCACACAGCCATGGGCTGCCTTGGAGTGAAATGCAAGAGGAACAGTGACAGCCTCATGGTATTGTCAAGTGTCAAGCAGGGAAGTGGGAAGAGGGATACCAAGTGCAGAGAGAACGACAGAGGCCTTGGCTGATAGCCAGGGGATGCTCTGGACCACTCACACTCTCCAGCTCTTCTTCACACTCACACTGCAGGCAGCATGTTGGAAAATCTTCCGTGGGACCCACTCCTCCTCAGAGAAAGTGAGAAGAAAGCACAGAGCCAGCTCTTCAGAAAGTAAGTTGGCCATGCATGCATGCCTTTGTGTGTGTGTGTGTGTGTGTGTGTGTGTGTGTGTGTGTGTGTGGTGCTCAGTGCCATCAAGGCTCTTGGTCCTGATGCCCTTGTGCAGATCATCTGGGTTCTATAAACCCACAGCAGAACAGCTTATGCTCAAGAAACAAAATGATTCCCTAGAGATGAGAAAACTGAAGATCAAGGCACATCAGGGGCCACAGCAGTGATGAAATCTTTTCTCAGAAAGCACCAGGCAAGAAGAGCTACACAGTGATGCCAGAAATTACAATTTTAAAGAAAAATAGCTTTTAGAGTCAGGATATTGCTTGTACCTTTAGACATATAGGCACTCCACTAAAGGAGGGGGCACACATGGCTTTGAAAATTTTGTCATATGTTTGAAAGGTACTCAGACATATGTGGTATCATGTTGATGTAATTTCTAGAAAGAGAAAGGTAAGTTAAAAATAGAGATTCCCTTTTAATGAACATTTACTGCTATTTCTGGAGTCAAAAAACCACATTCTTGCCTTTCTTGGATCACAATTATTTTTATATAACATGTAAGGCAATGTGTGCTGCTGAGGTATCCCTTCAAGAAGGTAAGCCCACTATCCCTGTCTACCTCACACCCTTCTGACTTTTTTACTTAAGGGCTTGTCATTTTCATCTGGAGGAAGATCCACCATATATAAGCCACGTGGTGTTTTATTCTTTCATGCTGACTGTAATAAACTTAAAGGGACAAACTTAATGTTCAACAAAAAATAAAGTTTTTGAGGCCTTTTCAGCAGAAGGTAATGTCTTTGCTGTGACAGCAGTCAGAACGTTAAGATACTGCCAGACAATACAGTCTCAGAGTGTAACCACCCAGGTCATTTCTGGACAAGGGAACCTCTGCAAACCTGTACAGTACTCTGTCAACTATCTCCATGATAATGCAATTATGATTTTGCTGCTGTTGTTATTGCTGTTCTGTATCCTATGGGGAGTAACTTCCTCTGGGAAGTTTTTACAGTTCACCTTCTGGCAGGGTAAGCTTTTCTTTTCCTTTCTTTTTTTTTTTGATCACTGGGTATGATTTAGCTAGTTTCTCTGAGTTGTTCAGTTGCTGGGAAAACTGTGCAGTTTGGGCTTCATGCCTGAAGAAGACACAGCTGGATATCAGCTAAGAAGGGTGCATGCTTCCCCATTTCCCCATGTCCTTTGGGCACAATTCACCACAACCTGGAAAGAGGGAGCAAATTTGCCAGAAGGCAGCCTTGCCTTCACATTCATTTTAACTACCACTTCTGAGGACCTAATAGGACCCAGGCCTGTGCTTCAGACTGTTGGAAATAAGATGTTCCAAGTTTTAGAAACAAGTAGAGGTTGAGTTGAGTGCACATTGTGCACGTAGGTACACACACACACACACACACACACACACACACCATCACACCATCAAGCCTCACACAGCAAAGGGGTAGAAATGGCATCCAACTCTCCTGTCCTTAGAAATTTGTGAGAATGCCCCAGAAAAGCCCTAGGGAAGGTAGAGGCACTGAGACATTAAGGAAAGTATTTGGGGATCTCTCTTTTTGGCAGGAAGGAGGAGAGCAGAGACAATCTTAATTGCAAGAAAATGGGAAAAGAAGCAAGTTTTAGCTTTCATGCTCTATCGGTACAGGGGAGACAGAGAGAGAGAGAGAGAGAGAGAGAGAGAGAGAGAGAGAGAGAGAGATCACAAGGAAACACAAAGGCAAACTCGAGGCCTTCTCCTGCTTCCCAAGGGAGGGAGATGCGCATCACAAGATTTGCTGCAGAGCCCACGGCCAGTGTAATCTATTAAATAGCTCAAGTTAGTCAATGTGGAAGAAATTTTTAGACACACATGCCCAACCATATGTGCATGGCCAAGATTTAAAATAGAAAAGTGAGAGACTGTTGGATGACTGAGGATTTTTCCCTTGCCAGGAAGTCCTCCTTAAGGATTTCGTAGCTTGCAAAAGAGAATTGCTTGCCAGACAAGCCAAGAAAAAGACATGGAAGATTGGGACCTGCTTCCTTAATGATGAAATGTCATGCTGTTATGTAAATCAACCTGAAGAAAAGAGGCAGGCATGATTAAGATGGCTCTGCAGAAACAAGAAAGGTCTTGACATCTCCTCCCAAAATTGCTTTAATTCCTCAAATCACAGGGCTAGAGGCACAGGCTTTCTTCCATGGTGGCTGCAGAGAGCAAAATAAGGAAGTTTCCCTCCTGTAAGAATCTGGGCTTCAATAAAAATTATACTATATGTGGCCACAGTTAATAAGGGTTTGTAAGGCCTCTGAACTATTACATTTATGGCAGATTGAGGTGTGGCCACTGAGCTGCTGCCTACATTTTTATGTATGTGGAAGGAGATTCTAACAGACTTAGACAGATCCTCAGCTACATAAGCATCAGCGTTATTATATCCGTGTGGCATGTATGAGATATATCAGCATTATTATCTGTGTGTGACACCTACAGTGTAAGATGCCTGCACATCAGTTTTGTCTGTGCAATGTGCACTCTAGGAAGCACAGCAGCATTGTGTGTATGTGTGTGTGTGTTTGTGTGATATGTGCACTATACCATACACCAACCAGCGTTGTTATATCTCATGCCATTCAAGGAACACCAATTTAATCTAAAATGGCTAATGTTTAGCTATGTAATTCCTCAGTGTCTAAGGTTGAAGATAATCACATTTTATCTTTCAGAAAACAGTGTCCAGGGTACAGTATAAAAACAAAGGTATCTTCTCACACTTTAGAAGCTTTGGCACTTCACTGTTCCAGCTCCTGGGTCATTTGCTATAATTTATGTGTTATAGAAGAATTAAAATCATGTCTTCTAGAAGTTCCATAACTCAGGAAGCTTCCTCCTAAATTGTACCATCAATTTTCAATTCACTTAGATTCCTATAATTTTATGACCAGAGGGGGCTTTAGAATTGATTTAATCAAATTCTGTCATTTCACAGAAGAGAAAGGTGAGGCCCTGAAATGTTAAGTGAGTTGTTACATTGCACAACTACTTGGTAGGTAAGTCAGATGAGCAATCTGCTCCTCTGGGTGCCATTTCAGTATTCTTAATACTGTAACATATTTCAGCATCATGCAACATAATCACTCTTCTATATTTCTAGAAGTAACCTGCACCTTCCTGCCAAAATTCAACACCATCTTCCAGGTCCCATGTTGCTGAAGTAAGAGAGGTTCCCTTAGAAGATAAGAATTATCTACAAGACAATACAGCAAGAAGGTACAGCGTCACAGAAGGCAATCACAGTGGACTGCATTGTAATATAGGCCACAGGCACATTATTAATCCATCCACAGACAATTCGGCATTATGAAAAAATGACAGCATTGCTGCAGTTAAAAAGCAGCCCGAGTACCACCCTGACAGTATATATTTTATCCAGCAGGGAGGCGCCGCTGCCCTATGGGCTGGTACACCCCTCTCTATTTATTGTCAGCAACCAAAGTGTGTGTGCCTTCTATAGGTAGCATCACGTAAGTGATGGCAGTCTTGGCTTATATCTCAGCAGAAAAGGTAGGGCCATGGACCCACATACCTTCCTGGCCCAGGGAAACGAGGCTATCATTTCACGCTAGGGGACGGTGCCTTAGCTTTCCAGGGAGTCTTATCCCTTTGTCTTCTAGGCATCTATGTCTCTGAGTCATGGGCTATCCTTTTATTTCAATCTTACTTGTCAAACTCAGTTTATTTGTGGACCATTGGAAGGCTTCTTAACCCCTAACAAGCCAGGGATCCACCACTGAGGAATTCTGCACTGTCTGTCTTTGCTAAGTAGTTAAAGGCCATAGACGTAGCAATAAGGAGCATACTCAAATCAAACTGGACTGAGTTATATTAAGTGTGACAGACACATTATTAATCCATGCCAGGGCAATCCAGTACTGTGAAAAACAACCACTTTAATACAATTAAAGAGCCGCCATGGACCACAGCACGAAGATGTGATGCCCAGGTTCCAGGGCTGGCATCTTGACTAACTTCACGGCTTTGGGAGAGTCAGTGGATCTTTCTGAGGCTTGGTTTCCTCACCTCTACACCGAAGGATATGGAAGCAGAGATTTTTCTGAATCTCTGTTACTCTGGGGACTTCCAGTGGTACAAGATGATTGCCAGCTAGAGCATATCAGAGATGATGAAGGTCCTGGCAGATATAGTTTAAAATTCCCTTAATTACAGCATCTTGCTGATCCTGAGCTCCCAATAAATAATCAAGAACTGTCAAAGGAAAGCATCTCCATACTGTTTATTGCCCTACAAGTTGCCATGAAATACTAATGTCAAGCACCGGAGTTGGTACTTGAATTACTGTATGTACTCAGATAATTACTATCTATAATTTTCAAACATTCAGCTGTGTGGACATAGTAGGGATAAGGGCAACAATACAGTTGATATGGACTTAGGCTTGCACAAAAAATATTTTATTCAAGCTTTCAAAGTATTTTATAAACATCACCTCCTCTTCTTTCTGAATCCCAATAATGCAAAGTACAGCTGACGACAGAAAAAGGGAGGGTGCAAACAGTGCCATCCACACCCTGGAGATTGGCACTACAGGCCCTGATAAAAGCACTGATGTCCCCTGGGTGACTCAAAGCCAGGGAGCAGGCCTGGGTACATGGACCCCATTTTTGAGTACACAGATTGCTGCTTAGAACACATCCCCCCTAGTTCTCCAATTTACAGGATGAAGTTTATGACATGGCATTACCCAGGCACTTTAGGGTGTCAATATTCTTTACAATTTTATAAAATATCATTTGGAAGGTGGGAGAAATTTATGCTTCTGCAGTAAGAGCTCTCCTGTCTGCCCACCCTCTTGGGATTAGAGTTTGTTTCACCGGAGCAGAGTTGCAAATGTGAGGCACACAGTGCTTGAGAAAGCAATGGGGTTTGTTTTTCATTTAAGGAGCAGGTCTGATTTGGTTGCACGTTTTAAGCAGCCACTGTATAATACCTATCCACTGAATTCACTCAGACAGGAACAAGTTATGCCCTCCTAATACTGTCTAGAAATCAGATATATAGTGACTGTTTTCTTTTTGTTCCCTTTTTGCTTGCTCTCTCTTGCTGCACAAAATTAGTTCCTTGGATACCAAGATTCCAGAGGCTCATTGTCTTGCAAAATATTCAGGTGCCTCACAATGATCTACAATAATAAACCTCCAGTGCAACAGCAAAACAGAGATAAAAATGTGAAAATATATGCATATATACATAAAATAAAATATAGATATGGTATGAGAGAGTGACTCACAAACACAAATAAAGAGGAAGCAGGGAGGCAGGAAGATAGCGTCCCCCCAATCAGAGAATGGGGAAATAGAGTGGATGCTCATTAAAGTAGTTTACTGGGCTCCAATTTCTTCTGTGATTAAGAGGTATTGGTTGAAGGAGATTGGTGAGGGAGATCAATATACTTGTCTTCATTCTTAATTCTTCTTTAATGTCTCTGTCTCCACAGGGGAGGCTGAATCATAGATGTAGAGTCAATCTTTATCCACCAGGGGGCTGAACTTCAGGGAAAAGGGAAAGGAAGAACAGGAGAGAGAGAGAGAGAGAGAGAGAGAGAGAGAGAGAGAGAGAGGAAAAGAAGGAAGATAAGTCTTGGCTATAACAGGTAAATCTATTGAATACCCAAATCTCTTTGTTCTCAAATTCCGAACTTCTGTTCAAGTACTTCCATTTTTCTGATCAATAGAGCAAACAGGCCTGAGACTACTGACAGCTGGAATCATGAAAAAACCTTGAAATGAAATGGTTGTGTGAAGTACTAAACATATTCTTTGGCATCAATATATCCCTTCTCATTACTTTTGCATGTATGTGTACATGAATAGTTATGTCTGGGCAGGTACATATGTGCATGTGTACGTGTGCATTTGGAGGATAGAAGTCAAGCTTGGTGCCATTCCTCCTCTTTGTTGACACAGACTCTCTTTCTGTTCCACTGGTTATAATGGGCTGTCTGCCCAGTGCCAATCAGAGATCTTCCTGTCTCTACTTCCCCGGCACTATGATTGCAAGTGCAAGATATCACACCTGGGTTTTTACATGACTGTTGGGGGTCTGACTCAGGCCTTCATATATGCATGGCAAGTACTTTGCAAACAGACTTTACCAACAGAGCTGTCTTTCCCATCACCAAGATTTTTTTTTTAATCTGGGGTGACTCTACCCTCTAGGGTTCATATGCAAAACTCAGGGACTCTTCATTGTCAGATAAAGGAGAACAAAAACTACTGACATCTAATAAATGAAAGTTAGGGATGCTGACAAACATCTCATTGCATGCAGGCGTGCTGCTAACAACAGAGGACTATCTAGCCCTAAGTGTGCATAGTGCTGAGCCTGAGTGATGGGATATCTGGATACATCCATATAAATGATGGTGTCTCAGCTCATTGAACTCTGACTCCTTTGAAGTTTAACCACCTGAAATTTAGTGATTGTTTCTGATTCACGGGATTGCTGCACAGAGCTAACTGTAGGGCCATACTTGTTGTCATGGGTTCTCAAAAAGAGCTGGAGGTACTTGACTTTGGGGAATTGGAAGGACCTGAGAAATATGTTATTTTCATGTCACAGGCTTCTTTTTGTTAAAGAAAGCCTGCTCCTTCTGCTTCCACACAGAGTCCTTTGCAGGTGGAGGTCATGTAACTGAATTCCAGCCAATTTGATGTGTAAAGAAGTAACAGAAGTATTTTAGCTATGCCCATAAAACTACATCACGTGATCGTTTATGCTAACTCCTTTCCTAACCTCTGGACAAATAATGAGGTTTCAGCAGAAGAATACATGGCCCAGAGGGATGACAGATCTACCAGGTGCAAAGAGCCAAGAGGCTTGAAGATCCAAATTGAAGAGCACTTGTTAACCAAAAACATCTACATTGGACTTTATATTAATGAGAAATACAGTAAGTGTAGAGGAGTTGCTATAGTGTTTGACAATATTTAACATATAATACAGGTATGTTAACTTGAATTTGCAATTTAAATATACGTAATTAGAAGCTTAAAACTTTTTGTGGAATGCATGGTCATTTAGGATATTCAATATTGGCCTTCTGTAATGCCACTGACGTTATTTTGAAAATGTAAGCTGATGTACTTGGCATTACATCTCAAAGCACTCAGGTCATTTCTGTTATATTTGATGTATTTTTAAACCTTATCATAGTTGTACGGCCTTCAAAATTGTAAAAGAAAATACTACTTCAGAATGTGCTGTTATAAATATAAGCTTACCTCCTACTGTAGAGATTCAAGGGTCCACTTAGCTCTTTCCTCCTGATGTTGGTTAAAGTGTAGGCTCAGACAACTTAGCATTCTTATTAATAATGATGCATCTTAAGGAAATAAAGTAAAGACGCACAGTTGGTGAGACATAATTCAGGCAGAAACAGTGTCAACAGAGCAGGAACTTGACACTAACCGGAATGTTCCTGCAGCAGGACCCTGCTTGCACGCCAAACTTCCTTTAGATTTTGCTTACTTCTAAACTTTCTCCCAATCATGTGAAAAATTATAAATTTCCAGTCGGATTGGGTTTAATAACTTCAGTCTGTCACTTACAAGCAAGGCCCTTGTGTAATGAATTTACTGGGACATTTTAAAGATTGTAAGCTCTGTGAGGACAGAGGCGGTGTTTAGTGTGTTCATCAGTGGATGTCCAGTGTAGAACACAGTCAAAGCTGAGTAAATAATTTTAAATGCGGGAGTAAGGATGCACACAGGATGTCAGACAAAATTCACCTGTCAGCATTATTCTCCAGGTATGTACTTCTCCAAAATCAAGAGTTAACAATGTGGGAGTTCAGGGAAATAGGGAAGGAAGTAGAGAGATTAGTGGGTCATAACTGATGGAAGAGCACCTAGGGAAGGCATTGTTGAGTAGATCTATGGAAAAAGGAAAGCCATCCATTGCCTCCTGCTGGTCACTGAGGGTAATATAATAAACAGAGTAACACTAAATAAACACATAGTACAAAAATTCTAGCAAGAAGCCTATCCTCAATACTTACTTATTCAATCAACTGCATTCAACTTATTCAATCTATTCATTAAAAGATGTGAGAAAAAAATGGATCTGTACTGAGAATTTGGACTTTTTCTCCTCCTAGTCTCTGAAAAAGATAGTATAGCAACTGTTGTCATGGTGTTTATATAGTTAGTGTGTATTAGAAGTAACTCAGAGGTGCTGACAGGTATGGCAGAGGGTTTGTGTTCATCACATAAAATATGACATCCCAACTCACCAAGCACTCCTGTATCTAGGCACATTGGGATTGTCACCGAGGATTCAGAAACACGGGCTCCTTTTTCTGAAAATTGGCCTCATCTGTCTGAGTGTCTGCCTTGGCTCCATCTGCTTCAGCTACCTGGTAGTATGGCTTTGAGAATCCCCAAACCCAATATACTTCACAAACTTTATACATTAATTAAGCCTTATATTAATATGCAGCAGGATCATTCCATGAACAATCTATCATAATAGCAACAAAAACTCAAAGAAACCCCATAGTTCTCACTAAAGACTAATGGTAGGCTACATATCCAGTTTACTTTGAAATGATGAATTTTTTTTCTATGGGTAGAAATCAGCCAATCTTATTAGTTTTGTTATCCAAGAATGAAAAGAAGCTGGTTTACGAAGGAAGAACTAAAGGGATGAAGGTTGGGGCAGAAGCAAAGGCTAAAGGGATCCAATTGAGCCTTTGGTGGGACTTCCTGTACAAATCTCTCTGAGGTACCCCCACATTCACACAGTGGTGGTCTGATCCAGTAGACCCTGCAGGTGCTTTTCTGGAGAAATCTTTCCCAGTCACATCACTCAGAACCACAGTTGCCAGTGTTCTCATGAGGCACAGTGATGGCCGCAGACAGGCCACAGTGCACCTGGACACAAAAAGAATTTCACTCACCCATTATCCCTGCCTGAGAGATGGGTCTAGACATGGGCAGGGCTACACAAGGACATTTTGGAACTGTGCATATGGATTCTCCATAAATGATGTTCTATCAATATGAACACAGCAAATGAACATCATATTAGCCAGTTGTGGGTGGCCAGGCAACCCCGTTTACGAAGTACCTGCAAGAGCTAAACAGAGAATTCACAAAGGAGGAATCTCTAATGGCAGTGAGATATTTGAAGAAATGCTCAGCATCCTTAATCATCAGAGAAATGCAACTCAAGACAACTCTAAAATTCCATCTTACAACTGTCAGAATGGCTAAGATCAAAAACTCAAATGACAGCACATGCTGGTGAGGGTGTGGAGAAAGGAGAACCCTCCTCCACTAATGGGAATGCAAACTTGTACAACCACTATGGAAATCAGTCTGGCGATATCTTAGAAAACTTGGAATAGCCCTACCTCAAGACCCAGACATACCATTTCTAGATATCCACCCAAACGATTCCTCACCAAAACACAAGGACATATCCTAATCTATGTTCTAAGCAGTCTTATTTGTAATAGCTAGAAACGAAACAACCCAGATGTCCCTCAACTGAAGAATGGATAGAAAAAATGTGGTACATTCACACAATTCAGCTATCAGAAAGAAGGAAATCATGCAATTCGCAGCCAAATGGATGGAACTAGAAAAGCTCATCCTGAGTGAGCTAACCCAGACTCAGAAAGATGCACATGGCATCTACTCACTTATAATTGGATTTTAGCCATATAGTACAGGATAACTATCCTACAACCAACACACCAAAAGGATCAGGAACATAGACTTTGTTACCTATTAATGGGACAATTTGCCCTGGGGGTGCTACCATGTAGGACCCCAGTGCAAGTGGATGCTCTTAGCCCTCATACGACTGTTGAACTGAGAGGGGCTGATATGTAGGGATACTTCACATCGGAGGAGTGGGATGGGTGGGAGAGGGAGGGGTGGGGGAGGGTGGAACCGGAGGGATGGAAAGAGAGCACTGTGATGGAGTTGTAACTTGAAGTAATAAATAAACATTAAAAAAAAAAGTATCTGCAAAGCCATGTAAATCTGCATGGAACAGGGTTCTCATGTATCAGTGGAGCTTCTGAACTTGCAGGGGTGACTGCTTGCTACGCTATCTCAGAGTCAACTCTTCACACTCTAGCCAGAAGGCAGAGAAGGTCAGGGAGTCTGGGAGAACTGAGCTGAGTGCAAAACAAAAACAAAGAATATCTCTTTCTGGCCACCATCATTCATCTTCGTGGAAGGATCACCCCATCTCCAATAATTATCAGACGGTCCCTGAAGCTAGGTTTCCTGAGGTTCATGGTAGGTTTGGGGCCCTGGGGTTAAGCACAAATCTATCCAAACATAAACATAGAGTTTCCGTGGAAAAGTTTCAACCTGGTAGCAAAAGAAGTTCTTGCTTCAGCAAGTCCAATGAACTCATTAAAAGTGAGCCCAGCAACCACACATTCCAGTATCATCAGGAGCAAATCAAATCCACACCACAGCTAGCTGGAAACTCAGGGACAGGGAGTCAGAGTGGCCACTGAAACAAAAGCCCAGGCTCTCAATGCCAGCTCAGCAGGCAGTCATCGCCTTTTCAATGGGAAGCTCTCTTTGATGTGTGTTTTTTAAACTGCAACTTTCATGTGATGACGAGGGAACCAAGAGCAAGGTGCTAGCATTATGTGAAGACCAATGCTTTCAGATGCCCTTTGCCCTACTACAGCACCAGGCAGACAAAGAGGAACCACACAGATGGGAGAAGCCTACCTGTTTTTAAAGAACATCTGTGCTGGCAGAATCTAAAAGGGTGAGGAGAAGCATGCCCTCAGCGGCAGAGAGAAAGAAATGTGGGGCCACTAAGACAGACATGTTGGGCTTAAAATAATACTTTACTCGGACCACAACCCAAATTAACATGTGTGTGAACAATTCGCTTAATGTAAATTATCCCCTGGGTGTGGCAAACCTTTAACATATTTATTTTCAACTGTGACAGAATGAAGTGGAAGGGGTCCTTCAGAACCATACAGGTGTGTCTTGATTTACAGAATATATAAGCTCTCAGAAAAACCCAAGTGAAAGTGAAACAATATTTCTACATATAAGGTAACTACTATCTTTAAAAGCATGTCAGGAAGAAACCAACCTGGTTTTGACCAGTAGTCAGAGCTTTTCACATGTCCGAGTTTGCCTAGTTAGGTTGATTTAACTTGAAGGGTGCCAGGTCTTTGTAGGGATAAGCTCTCTCAGTAAGTTTGTCCTACAGGAGAACTTTGAAAACCAATCTGGGCCATCTTACCCAAACAAGCCCTAAGAAGGAGTCAGAAGGGTCAATTCTGTCTGAGTAAGGGCATGCAGCCCGGGGTGCTTAGCTGCTGTGTGGTAACACATCTTACAGAGGACTTACAGCACTAAGGTGGGGTTCTCTTCTCTCAGGAAGAGAGAGAGGGGGATCCGAGCTGCACAGCCGGGTGGGAATGCTAGCGAGTCATGTGTCCACATTGCCAGCATCACCCTGATGGCTGAGGGTGCAGAAGGTGGGGATCAAGTGAAGTGCGTGGCATGAGGGAAGCAAGCAGGGCAGAATCCGTTACACACACACACATACACACAGGGCTACCCGTTTTCTATTCAGAGGTTGCCTTATTGAGAGGCAGACTAACTAACGTGTTAGGAAAAATGGTAAATGAGACAGAACAAAAGTCAGACGGGAGGAAAGATTGGATAAATAAGTGGCATTCATCAACAAATCATGGTGAACATGCATGTTTTCTGTTGTTGTAAAGAAATACCAGAAACGGAGTAATTGATAAAGATTGGAGATTTATTTTGGCTTATAGACCCGGAGGTCCAAGAGTACTGAGCCAGCCTTTCTGCATTTGGTGAGGAGCTTTTGCTAGTAATTTACCTATGGGGCATCTACTCTTGCGATCTCACCTAATCTTAATTACTTATCTAAGGTCCCATCTCTAAATATCACACAAGTACAAACCTGGTTTCTAACACATGAACATTTAGGGACACATTTAATCATGACAAAGGGTAGAAACACAAGTACTCAAGGCAGGGTGCGTGTTTTATTTTTTTTTAATTATTGTTTTTAAAGTGTTGTAGCAAGTAAAAATCATTAACAAAAATCTACGATGCTGCTGTCTGCACTTCATCCCTTGAAGCTTAATGGATGTGTCAGGATCTATTTTGAGAGCAAATAAAAAGAAGGCAAACTATGTTGCCAAGAGGTGCTAATTGACAGTTGGAAAAACATTTTTAATATCTCTCCATTTTACATAATTTTTACTAGTCCATTGCTGATGGACATGCACTTGGGTATTCATGTTGAGAGACTGTACGTATTTATAATACACCAACATTCTTCTGAAGAGCGTAGAAGGCCCGGTGAGGCCAGCTCCCTTGCTGGTGTCAATTACATTACATTACATCAATTCTCAGAGCTCCACTCTTGGAGCACAAAAAGCTGTGGGTCCTCCCCATCTGCCTAGCCTTCTACCTGGCCCCACCAGCTCCACGGGAGAGTGCTATTCATGGGGCTCTCAAACCCAGAAACCAACTGCTCTTATTGTTTCCCTCCTCTTCACCTCTGAGTGACCTGCCTTCACCTTTGAAACACAGCTCTCTTCACCATTCCTATCACTCTAGTAGGAGAGTAGCACAGACTTGCTACCCTCTGCAGTAAGTCACACTGATGAGCCTGCGTCCCTTTGCTGCCTTGACTGAGTTGCTGCCTTACCCAACTTGACATGTTTATGCTCCATACCATCAAGTCCACCCATGAGGCAGACACTCTTCTTATTGCACCTATTTTATAGGCTCTACTCTGAAGAAGATGATGGTGCATAGTTAGTATAAGAACCTGGCCACTGCCCGCATGGATGAAATGTCTGCATCGGCTTTAAGCAGTTACACAAAACTGGGCAGAAGGGTCCCTTGGGGTCCAAATAAGTTGAAATAGGGTTTCATTTTATGTTGGGTACATAGATGAGAAATATTTAGTTTATATGTTAGTTTGGCTTTCTGAGAAGATGGGATTAGGTGAGGGCGGGGTTTAACAGGGAAAATTACTGTGAACGATGAAGAGTCAAAGCTTGAGAAGGTAGAGACCTTCCAGTCTTGTGAAGGAGGAGGGAAAGAAAGCTCAGGAAGAAGCATTTCCATCAGAGCTGTAGAGTTCCCGGAGAGATCCAACAAGGCCAATAAGGAGTATCCATTCTCCAGCCTGTTTATCTCTCTGTTTCTTTCCTCAGATATTTGTTTGAAATTTCAGACTGCATATGACTTCAAGAAGCAGTCGTTGTTATTAAAGGCACCATTAAGTCCACAAGCACCTTGTCTTAAAAGCCATCACAAAGGGAATAAATATCCCATTCTATCATAAGACTCATTCTAGAGTCTTAACCAAAGCTCACAGTGTATTGACGGAGAAATAAAAAGCACTAACGTCTGCTCAGTGTCTGTAGGTGTCATGTTCCATCCCAGGTACTCTGTATGCCTTAATTTTATTCAGCTCTCACACTAATCTCACCGAGTAAGTATAGAAATCATCTCCATTTAAAGGTAAAGAAAGCAAAGCCAAGATTTCTAAGATTACAGATCACCACAAAACTAGTAAGTTGCAGAAGATGACTCAAAATCATCCCACACTTGAAACTGTTAACATTTAATAGTAGCCTGAATAAGTTTGCCTATCCTATGGCAGAGGCAGATGGATAGCATAGTTTCCCTTTCCAGGCTTTGTGGCTTTGAGGGAATGACCGCCCTCATCCTTTGGCTCTCCTCTAGTGTTTGTCAATAGGCCATGAAATAAATAGATTGTTCGTCCTCTGATTGAATGGTTTTCAGAACACTGTGCATGCCCCAGGAGGCTCCCATTGCTTGGAAGCCTTGAGGCCTAGGTTCTTAGTAACCATATGTCACCAATGGCAGAGTCTCTGTTGGCAGAGACCCTTGAATAACCTGGTTGAACAGTATATGCCTACTGAATTGAAACAGATGAGAAGAGATAGAGACTGGTCAAGAAGTTTCAGAGATGAGGAGGAACCTTGATTCTCATCTTTGTCCTTGGTTCTGTCCTGGTAGGAGGTCAGAAATGCCTCAAGCTTTGGGGTCTCTAGTTTCTGATCTATTTTTAAAATTTTCCCCCTTTCTTACAGCTTCCTGAAAGCTATATTTGATGATGTAATATAAACTACAGTTTGGACACCTAGGATGGAGAGGCACATGCATACTTCATGGGTGGGTCAACTGGACTTACCAGCTCAACCACCATGTCTTGACTTCCTCCCACCAAAAGAAAGCATCATTAAATCTTAGATGGGGCATTCGGTAGCAACCTTTTCTCTAGGGATCTGCTCTTTCTGTACAAGAGCTATGCTTGCTTCTTATTTCTTAAGTTCTCACCTATAAGCCTCTAATAAACTTCTTTCCCAAATTTGCCCTCCTGTTGTCTGTGTCATTCTTCAGGTTCGCAAGATGATGGGCCCGGAAGCTACGGAACTAGGATGGCTTTGATGTTTGTTGACTGCCCAGTACTCACTGAACCCTGAATTAAGCTTACTGTAGGCAAGAAAATGTCTGTCCCTCTTCAGGAGCCCAGGATTTCCCCTTATTTGTAAAGCCAACTTGTACTCAATCTAACTGTGACTAAGTCATCTTGACCAGGGAAGTCTGTATATACAGCAACTACATTTTTTGCCTAAGCCTGATGAAGACATCGTGCTGTAACTTGTGAAAGCACCTGGTTAAAAGTCCCAAAGGTATTCAAAGTAGAAATAAAATCCCCATTGATCTCTTAGCAAAACTCTTGCTCTGGAATTGTAGAGAAGGGCAGTCAGTGACAAGGAGGAAACCCAGAGTCATGAAGTCCTGGGAAAGGCCTTGTAGAAAGCCATTTCATCTCCAAGAGTCAGTCTAGGAGGAGGGCTCAGGAGACATAGTGTGGATGCAAAGTCAAATGCTGCTGAGGGGGAAACGTGCATCTCCACAGAACCGTGCCTGGGTGGCATAACCATGTGCACTGAGGGATATCTAGGTAGCACCACGGCATGTGATATCAGGAAGCTGGCATGCAACAGGGGAACACTAAGGATGATTATGTGGGGCTGACATGTTGCTAGGGCTTTTCCATGGGGGAGAGTCTTCCACAACAGAGAGTTGAAAGGAAAGTGGGGCTTAGAGAAAAAGACCTTACACACTGGGCCCTCGTAGCTGGAATGGGTATAGGAGCAGATATGGGTGTATGTGTCCATGTAGACATGTGCCAAGGTGCTGCAGGCTCCGTCCTTCACTTCACACCCACAGTTAAGCTCCCAGGGAGGAATGGCTATTCCTGCCATGCCTAACTAACACATTATAGCTACACGGTGCAGAAAGTGAAAGTCTTTATTCATAGAAAGAAGCCAGATCCACAGGGACAAAAGATCTTTAAAATCTGGATACCTCTGAACATGTTGCCTCTGAACTTTCACATTTTTAATCCTCATCTTTCATCCATAGCCATAAGGAAGTTCTCTCTGGGGCATGTACAATGAACCTTGCCATGTTTAGCTCTCCAGTGTCTAGACCTACCCCTTCCATAGCTCCTAGACAGACAGAACATCTCTAGGAAACTTTTGGGAGGGGTGGATACAAAACTATGTTTTCTCTAAGGACAAAGGGTGTTGCCTATCCAAAAGTGCATTGCCTACTCCTTGTGCATTGTGCATTCTAAAAACACAGAAGTGCTCTTCTGCCTTTGTGAAGAAGGTAAAAGCAAGAAAGTGGATGAAATGGACAAACACCAACCTACTTCATATTTGGATATTATATTGTCTTCAGTGAAGTGTGTCTAATGTTCTTGAGGCTGGTGAATAATGAAAAGGGTATCCCCCCATTGAGATCCAAGTAAATACACTGTAATTGGTTTAAAGTGCCTTTGATACTAGTGTTCTCATATTTTAAAACCCTTTTTCTCCAAGTTTCAATAACATGTTCTTCAAAGATATACTCTCTAAGTAATTCTTTGTCCTCAGAAAGGCACTCCAATCACTTTTCTAAACTGATGCTCTGGCATCCTTCCAAAACTGATTTAGAAGTTATGGCTCACACCCCATGTCTGCGTCGTCTAACCTTGGCACATCCCTGAGTCCCATGAATAGGGTTGGCAGTTGGGAAGGACGGCTATAAAAAGAGGGATTGCTTCGTGTATCTAGCTCTGCTGAGCAAATTGTGCTTTCATGAAAATCCTAGAGAGTCAAAACGAAATTGCCAAGATACCTACCAGACTTTGGTGCAACATTCTCAATACTGAGTACACAGTGAAGAACTTAAAGTAGAAGACACTTTGTACTTTTCAAACGTTTTATATTATCTAATTTTATTAATATAGAATCCTGGAAAAGGTGCAGAGTACACAATATTATTCCTAGTGGACAGATGAAGATGCTGATGCACAGAGGGAGATATATCCCCACTGGGCTAATTAATGGCTGTATTGAGAATGAAACTCAGTTCTCAGGACTGAGTTGAGTTTTCGTCACATTGTGCCTTGCTTGCTACCTGCTCAGAAGCTTTTAGCTGTGGCCCATCAACTTCCAATGTGCTTCTGACTATGGCCAGGTTGTTCCTTGCTCTGGTCACACCATGCCCAAAGAAAAGACTGGAGTCTGTGAGGAATGTACTTCCCAGCAGATCAAAAGGGAGAAGTAGCTGAGATGGCAGCAGAGGAAAAGGCTGCCTGCCTTGTCCCCAGCACTCAGTTTGGAGCCAGCACTCATTTTCATTAACGTGCAATTTCTCTTCTGGCTCTTTGGAGTGAGGGTTGCTTTGCCTACTGTGAGAAAAGGCAACTGAGCTAAATTGGGCCCTCGGGCATGCACCCAGCTTCCTCAGAAGCATGTTCTGTTTAGAGGGAGTCCTTCCATGCACATCTCCCAGGACAGCTCTCGACAGCCATGAGTATACTTGATTTCCTTTAAAACAAGTAACCTAGAAAATGAAATAACGCATATTAGATTAAGCTCTGTCCCATTTGGCTAATTCAGAAGTTAATGGAAGGTCTCTTTCGGTCATTGGTATTGGCAGAGACACATTTAGTAAATTCTCATGGGAACCTCACACAGGTACAGTAGCAGCTCTTACTCATAAATTAAGAATGGCGTTTAAAAGCAGTTTTTCCTCTCTAGGAGGGTGCCATGCAGGTCCCTCTGGACAAAGGCCCTGCATACCACACTCCCAAGGCAATAGAGAACGGGGGTTGGGGTGGGGGCTGGGAAGAAAAGAAAGGGAAGACAGAGAGAGAGAGAGAGAGAGAGAGAGAGAGAGAGAGAAAGAAACATTAATGGATACAATAAAGGCACCTGCTTACTCTGTGTGAGCTTTATAGTATCCAACAGTTAATTTCTCCATTTTGAGCCTTAAGCAGCTCCTTATTTCCTATATTAGTAACACCACATATAATGACGGTTTATGATTATTCTGTGAAGTAAATGATAATTTGGAAGATCACGTAAGGAAGAGAAAATGAAATGCAATCAATATGGAGTCTTTAATTGCAGTCTCTATTTTTAAGCAAAAAAAAAAAAAAAAAAAAAAACACCCAAAATTAAATGTTTTCCTGGAAACACACTGTCTAATCATTTTTGTGATCTTCTCTTCTGTCAGAGCCCAGAAAGTCATTCCACTTGCCTGTCACTCTTGAAACAGTGAGCCCCATTCAGATAAAGAGGAACACGCAATGTCCTACTCACTCCTTCCTAAACATACCCTACCTGTAAAACTCCTAGCTAGCCTGACAGGAAGATTACTCAAACTGTGAATCCTGTATCTACATTTTCAAATAAGTTCTGCAGGTTGTTGTTTTTTTTATTATTATATCAGTATTTTTTCCATGTTTACTGTCAGATTAATGCTAACTTCATAGAATAAATTAGGCAGGTTTTTAAGAATGCTTTCTATACTAATGAGTAGTTGTAAACTAAGGCTCTTGAGGATCCAGGATTTGTTTTGTTTTAGAAGTATCCCTTTTACCACCTTAATCACTTAACAAAAACAATATTTATTTAGTTACTTTATTTTCTTGTTGGTTGCTGCTTGTATTATTTATTTGGAATTATTCTCAACGTTGTAAATTTATACTTTGCAAGAATATTTTTCATTTTGCTGAGGTTGTTAAACTTATAGGAATGTAAGTACAGAATTCTCTAATGCTTTTTCTCAAACCTCCCCTCCAAACCCTAAGCTTTTAGAATCTCCATTTTACTATAAATGATAAGGTTTTATAAGTTAATGAAATAATGAAATAAATGGATAACCAATATATTATAATATCATACTATAAACATGTAATATGCATATGATTTCTTCCATCTATAAATGTATTAAAATAAAAATTTAAATAAAAGTATTTTCCTAAAATCTACAGATTTATCCATCATTGTTGTTTTTAGATTTCACATTATTTTATCTCTGCTGTTTACTTTAACTACTTCCTTCTTCATAGTTCTGTTGTTAGTTTCTGGTTTCAATTTCGCTTCTTTGTAGATATTCTTTCTTAAATTCCTCAAGGAAAGGGCATAGTTAAAGGTATTCCTTCACCTCTGACTCTAGCATTGGGTGATCTTCACAGGTTTTCAATGTGGTATTGTCATGTTAGTTGTTGCTATGTATTTTGTTTGCTGTGAACACTGCAGTCTTCATACCCCTTGAAGCATAGCTTACAAGAGGGTGCCTTCTCCATATCTGTTCCATATGTACATGTAGCTCTTCAGGAGCATTCAGTTCTCCTAAAGCACACTGGCAAAGGTTTACCACAATTTGCCAGAACTTGGGAATGATTTGTAAGGCATGGAAACTAAGAAATTAAAGACTGAAGAAAGTATGCTAAGTATAGTAATTTTTTTTAGTAAAATTCCTAACATACACATACCAACTTTGTTTATATATTTGTCTGCGTTACCATTACCTGTCATCTTGACATAGCCTAGATTGAGTAAAGACTAGATGGAGGAATTTCATTAGTTAGATTGGCCTGGGTGCATGTCTCTGCGTGTGTGTGTGTGGGGGGGGTGTAGGCGCCATGATTGTTAATTGATGCAGAAGGGCCCACTGCCAGGGGCACTCTCACTGGGTAGGTAGACCTGGTGTGTGTGAGAAAGCTAGCTAGCCCAAAGAGTGCATGAGTGAGTGAGCCAGCAAGAGTGTTCCTGCTGACTTCCCTGCCCTCCTGACTCCTCTCAATGGAGGAAGGAAATGAGACCCTTTCCTCCCCTACGTTGTTCAGGGTCACAGTGTTTGTCACAGCAAAAACAAAAACAACAACAACAAAAAAAAGAACAACTCCAAAAAAAAAAAGAAAGAAAGAAAGAACAAACAGCCAGTATCTTTTCAGTTAAAGAGAGAGAGAGATCATTTTAACCCCAGGAACAGAGAAAATTAGCAATAGAAATGGAAGCAAGAATTAATGGTTTCTCCTCCCTCTGGCCAAGTTTTGGTTAAACACTGTAAATATTGCTTCAAATTAAGATAGCCAAAAATGTGAGTCCTTAGGTGTTTTCTCTGACTTCTCCAGGTTGGGCTCTCCACCCTGTCCTTTCTATTACTGTTGGGGTAGTGTTAAGCATTCTAAATGTTAATTGGTCCTGCTTGCTGTCTGTTACTTACATTGACTCTGATTAGTTAAATAAAATGCTGAGGCCTGAATTTGGGCAAAAACAGAGAAAGGTGGGACTTCCTGAGATTAGAACAGGAAGCCTGTGCTTTAGACAGAGGATTCAAGCATTCCAGCTCGCAGCAAGAAGAAGAAAGCATTCCAGCCAGGAGAAGCAGGAAGGAGGCACACACCATGGGTTAGGAAAAAGAACCTCATTCCACATGGCCAGGAACACTGGCATATCGTGGAGAATGGCAGTCCAAAGGGAAGTAGGTATATATGGGGTCATATTTGGGTACTAGACTTCAGAGCTAGCATAGTTGGGCCAGGATTGCACAACTCAGGCCAAGGCTTATTAAAATCCACGTGGTGTCTGTGTGCTCATTTAAAATGGCTGCTTAAAGACAAACAACAGCAAACCAGTTAATAATAATATAAATACTGGGAAATAATTTAATTAGCCATTTTTTTTACATATTACTCTTTCTTTTTCCCATCCCTCTTTCCCTACTACAACAATGCCAACAGCCACACCTCAATGAATAGATGCTGACATATTTTTCTGCATTTGGGTGTGATTTATATAATAGAACTAGGTGCATCTAAACACGTCTCAGTATCAACCTGGTACTGTTCTAGTCAAAACCAGCTTCTGCCTTTTGGTAATGGGATGGACTCTCTCCCTGTCTCAGCAGAGTCACAATCCAACTGAGAAATGGCTCACCTCTTACCCATCACATATTTGAAAAATGTTGTTAGTTAATAAAAAAAAAAACATTGCTTTTAAAAGCTTGCAAAGAATATAAAGAAGTTAATAAATAAAGTATATTAGTTGCAGCTTGCCAGAGAATCAGATGCTGTGGCAGTCACAAGCAACATCTGGGATAGAATGTCCATGGCAGAGAGGCAGAAGAGCTAAACCCAAGACTACTTCACCCACACACCTGAACCACTTGCTAGGGCCTTGGAGGTCTCTATTGAAGAGGGATAAATCCCTTTAATAAATAGATGCTATAAGCATTAGACAGTAAAACAGGATTCCTAGGGAGCCTGCAAACAGGCCTCTCACAGCAGCTGTCCCATGATCTTCTGAGACTCTACTTTCTGGTCTCTAAATGTCTGAACTAACTTTTGTGAACTTCCCAGTTTGATCCAAAAGTCTAAGTTCCATGTATGGTTCGGGGAGGAAACTATCTCCACAGAAATACCTGTCTCTCCGCAGAGCGTCAGCTTCCCCTGTTCTCTCTTTGAGCCTGTACTGTTCCATTGGCGACCAGGCAGTGACAGGGCAGAATGCAGGCCTCTGGAGGGCAGGTGCCCTCATTGCACTGTGTAGGTACATGTGCAAGGGAGTGGAACATCACAAGCCTCAGAATCATTTTAGTTACAAAAGGGGAATGGGTAAGAACAGAGAAAATCCAAATGAGAGAAACCGAGAAACAGTGTACTGATGCAATCTGTCCACTGAGCCCATGGGGAGGAAGCTCAGCGAGACGTCAGACAAGTATTCCTAGATACCACCTTCCCTAAAATGTCACTTCTAGTGGCTCTGCTTGCTATAAAATTCCAAAACTTGCACCTGTATTTTTTTAATGTGTATTTATTACTTCAAGCTACATCTCCATTACAGTCCCCTCCCTCCACCCCTCCTGGTCTCACTCCTCCTTCCCCCTTCTCCCAGAACTCATATTTTTTTTTAATAATTAGGCCTCAATTATGAAAATTATAAGGTATCACATACATTCTCAATGTCAAGTCCATACATATTTGGCAACTAATATTAATATTCTATTATCTATCTCCATGAGTTTAAAGTTCTATACCTAACTCAGTTTCCATCCTAACTTGCATTACCAACTTAAAAACATCTTCTTAGAACTATAACATCCTTTTAATTCCTAAAAAACTTAAAATTTAACTTTTACTCCACACAAACTCATTGCCTGATAGCAACTACAACCCCCTGAAGGATTACCTACCCAGGTATCTAGTGGCTTTGCAATTTGGATGACTTGGATGGCTGTGGAGTTTACCTAGAAACTTCATGAGAACCTTATGATTCCTGTCATATGATTTTTTTCATGATGCTCTGAATTCTTATTAAAAAATATATAAATTAATATATACAGTCTACTAATTATTTTAACACTTATGTCAGACTTAGGGACTGTACCTATTTTTGTACCTAAGGGACTGTTCCAAATTTCTCCCATGAAGACATCCTTCTTGTACTTCTGAAATACCCACAATAACATCATTCCTCCTTTTCTCACTGAACAAAACACGAACATATAATCCTAATTTCTAAAACTTGAAATAGCCAAAAAAAATCCCAAAATAAAACAAAACAAAAACAAACAAACAAACAAAAAAACAAATTATTTCCTGGGTTATATAATACTTAGAGGGTCTGATGTGTGTCTGCCTTCCTAACTTTCCCCAGCCATTTTTATAATCACATAAAATGAATTTGGTTTGTGGGATTTCTGACATCTTCCGAGTGAGTCTGCACTGTTCCCCTTCTGTGTCTGTGCATAGTTAATAGGTAAGGAATCAAATTCCCTGGGAAGCATATTATCTGAAAGTTACAATCAGTATATGCCACTATGTTTAATTTTTTTCTAAATTTCCCTTCATCCTCTTTGTCGATACCCATTTTTAAAAGTCATTATTGCCTTCCAGCTGTCCAAATTTTCTTCTCATTTTTCTCTTAAAAACTGACTTAACGCAGGAGGTCAATATCTCGGCCATCATTAATTTCATGCCCTCCTCTACTCATTTATTCCCTGGTCTTTTCTCTCTTGAGGATCACTTTTTTTCCTTGATACATTTATAAAAGACTTCCTTACTCCATTTAACCTTTTTTACTAGGAATATCTCATTTCCCACATTTGTGCTTCTTATCTTTTTTTTTCCAACTTTAGCTTCTTACATCAATTTTTATATAGTTCCTGCCTTCTTCAGTACAGGACAACTGTTCTGTTAGACGAGGATCTTGACAAGCCATTGGGGATAAGAGACTATAATTTTATAAGACTCTTGGAGGAAGAGGGCTCCTGTACCCCTGTGCTTGGTCTGGTTCTCTTGCTTCCACACTGCAAATGGAAGCTTTTGTGCTTTAATTATATTCTTAGACGACTTCTCAGCTATCGAAAATTCTGAGTCTTAATACACATTCCCATTGCATTGTCTGTCTTAGATGTCCCTCCAATGTGCTTCACAATGACAAACAGAGCCTTAAAGTGTTATCAATGATAATATTTTAAATAGAGAATTGGAAGAATGGAAATGATTTATTCTATTAAGGTAAAAATATTTGCATACTGCTGAGTGATTTGCATGCTGATAGATCCCAGAAACATGTTTCAGAGATTTCCTCACATTTCTTAATCGCATCTTAGTCTGTCCTTTTGAAACTGCACTTTTCCTCTGTCTGAACATTCTCTCACGGGAGGGGAAGATTCAGTAACACAAGTAGTTGTTGCCTGGTAGTTGTTGCTTTGTGAACTAATGTCTTCTACAGCATAATTCATCATCCCCTCTAAGCTTGTAGGGCTGGTGACAATGTTGACTCCCATAATATCTAAATGAAGTCCTTTATAAATATTTTTCTGGGTGATTGAGCTATCCTCTAGTTTATTTTTCTCACATCTCTTCCCCTCAACAGATAACAGATGGGATTCCATCATCACAACCAGATGTTGTGGAGAAAGTACCAGAAGCCAAAAAGTGTTCTTTTTATTGCAGCTCTCCTGTTAACTGCCCTTGGTGTTCCCACAAAACACTTAACATCCCCAGCCTCCATTTCCGTGTCTGTAATGTGGAAAGGAAATCACCTTTCTGAGAGTCAAGGTGAGCTGTGAAAACAGACTGGACTCGCAAGGGTTCCCTTATGCAAAGTCATTTGGTACCTGGATGGTTTGTGTCCTCTTTCCTAACTTTTCATAATAAAACCATGTATACATTATTTTCTGTTTCACCCACTTCTTACCAGAATGTTTTTCATAGTAATAAGCTGACAATTAAATATGTAGGTCTGTTACTGTGTGAGAAACAGCTCATGGAGAATCTTCAGATATTAAACAGAGGATCGTTTTAGCAATTCCTACCTCCTCTAAACCACATCTCATTAGCAGCTACATTCACCACTTTTGTTTAGCAGAGACCCCAAGGGAGGACTGAGTGGGGCTGTTTGATATTTGACTGAGTTTTACTTGTTGAAGTAAGGTGTCAGGGTTGCTGGTGGATCTGGAAAACATTTTGGAAGGAAGAGGAAGACAAATGTAAATCCTTAAAATCCCATCATAAGCAAAAGTCTCTTTAGTTCAATATATAAATATAAACACTAAATCAAATCAGATGCTTATACATTTTTTAATCCCATCATAAAACATTTTGTTTTGACAGCCTGGTAATGTAAGTAGAAACACCGACAGTCAAAAGAGCCAGTCTTTCTACCTGCAAGTCTAGTCTTTCCTGGGTATAAATAGAAAAAAAAAATGTATGTTTATGTAAGGGGAAACACTGATGTACTAGAACTGATTGCTTCATAGTCTAATTACTTTTCAACTGACTGTTCCAAATTAAGATGTCATTGATGGCTTTTGGTGATATATTTCATTTTAAGCAAATTTATTCTATAGTAGAGCACATCATAATGGGAAGCAGACTTCCGACTCTTCCCTCCTCTTTGTAGCCTGATATCTTGACAAGTAAATTAAATTTAGCAGTTAAAATGCTTCCATTAGTAATTTTATTAAGTTAATTAAAGAATCTCTCTTTCTGAATTTTAACTACCTTCCTTTCAGAACAATGTTGATTTCTCTCTTTCTTTTTAAGTTTATGTTTTTAAAGACTAAGATATTTCCTAGGATCAATCAACAAATCTGTCAATATTGCATTCCTGTGGTCAAGATTCTACCAGCCAAATCCAGGAATAAGCACAGCTCTGAAGCTCTCAAAGGGTGTCAGTCTGCTTCCAGTGGCAAACCTTGGGTTACTACATCTTTAAAAGCAGGATGAAGATCAGGGGGAGGGGATCAAGAAGGATATGCATGCTTTTCAGGCTTGCTGTACTTTCACAAAAGGGCAGATCTACTGACCAAAGACTCCACACCTGCAGGTGAGCCCTTAGAGGCTCAAGTCGATTTAGTTGAAAGAGAAAAGCTCCAACCCCTTTCCTTTAGTGTGCAAGCTGTGTTCGGTAAGACCAAAGTGGTAAAGTACATGCTAAGTGAGTCCTAAGCCCTCTCCAGAGTGGCTCTTCCAAATAACCTGAGAATCTGTAAGACGCATGAATTGATAACTAGCTTCTTTATGGGGCCAGTGCCTGCTTCTTGTGGGAGGGTATCTTAAACCTAGGGATTTCAGAAATTATTATTTTTTTTTGTTTTGTTTTTCGAGACAGGGTTTCGCTGTGTAGCCCTGGCTGTCCTGGACTCAATTTGTAGACCAGGCTGGCCTCGAACTCACAAAGATCCGCCTGCCTCTGCCTCCCAAGTGCTGGGATTAAAGGCGTGCGCCACCACTGCCCGGCTCAGAAATTATTTTTTTTAGGAATATAAGGAAGCATGGAGGAACGTTCTATCTTTTCATTCGAGAGATGGAAAAAACAAGTACCAGAACTAACAATGCCACAACCACCAAGAACCATAGCAGCAATTGTAACAATTCCCACTCACCATTATGATGTTTTCCATACATGTAACTAAAACCCCTAAAAAGAAGATTCTTCTAAAATCTTCATGTTATAGACATGCAATTGATGCCTAAATATTAAGTAATTCATGCAGAATGCATGACATCCTTATTCTGTGCTTGGAGAGGGGATGAATTGTTGTCTTACATACATTGAGCTCCTATAGTAGCTAGAGGTCCAGTGTTAATTCCCAAGGCATCTACTCAATAGATATAAACTTCAGAGTGTAGGCCATATGAAGAGGAGATGAAAACAAAAACAAACAAACAAGCAAGATACACAGGAAAAGGGAAGTTTGCACCTAGAAAGGTATTGTGAAGCCTGTTTTAAAGTTTCTCCTTGCCAGTGTACTCAGTGGGATGTTGGCTTTGTGGGTGAAACCTTTGCATTGGGTGCACCCAGGCCTTCAGACCAGGACCGACACCTCATTTAAAACTAGGAAACCGTGTCTGTCACTCACTCATCGAGGAAATAAAGGAAAGCCAAGGCTACAGTTCATGCCAATTACCATTAACACCTCCTGCCGCCCCGTTTTCTAATAACACCCCTCTGAACAGCTAGCTCAGTCTATGAGCACTCAAAGTCACTGCTCAGACTCCAGCATCTCTCTCAATACCACCCCCATGGCTCCTGAAATTCTTATCCATTTCCCCTCTCACTAGAGCCTCTCCACATTCACACTGGGGTACCAACTCCCCTTCACTCCACTGCTTCTGCCCTTTCTCTCAGGGGGACTGAAAACCTTTTGTTGTTATAGTCTGAGATCACTGCTTTCCTCCTGAGAGTAGGTCATCCTGGCTTTTGTTCTTTCTAACCATTCCTCAGTCTTCAGACTTTGTTTTACAAAAGCCCAAGGAATGAATCTGGCAGGATAAAGTAGACACAGCCAGAAATTTATTTAATAGTTCAAAAGAGAATATAAACTTTTCTGCCTTTGTCATTGTGTGTCTCTCTATTTCTACAACTTCCTGTCTCTGTCTATCTGTCTATCTCGTGTGAGTGTGTGTGTGTGTGTGTGTGTGTCTGTCTGTCTGTCTGTCTGTCTCATCTTCTCATACTGGTAAAGCTGAGATGGTTGGTTTCTATTAGGCCCTTCTTCCTAAGACTGCTTCTGGAAACCTACCTCACCTACTTTCTCTTTCTCTCTCCCCTTTCTCCTCATCCCTTCCTATCTCTCTCCCTTCCTGCCTGCCTACCAGCTCAGATATCAATATAAAAGGGATTAAATCTTTACTGACCCCTCCTCCCTGGTCCCATGACATTCTGGGACTTGTTTTAAAAAGGCAACGTGGGAAATAAAAACAATTGTCAACCTTTTTCTCTCTGTTTCTGCCTCTGCATCTGCCTCTCTCTCTCTCTTTCTGTGTGTGTGTGTGTGTTTGTGTGTGTGTGCATGCATGTGTGTGTGTGTGTGTGTGTGTGTGTGTGTGTGTACTTTCTTTGTGGTAGATGTTTCCTTCTGTGCAAATCAGTCTTTCCCAAAATAATGATTTAAAACAGAATCCAGCATAACAATCCTGTAGTTAATAGCCATCTAGACAGACCAACACCTAAAAGAGTATAGATCATTTGGGGTTTTTTCCCCTGATTTAAAAAACCTTCTATCTTGTAATCTCTACCCAAGACAGAGTGATCCCTTTAGCCTGGAAGAATACCTTCCATGTATATACCATAAAGAAAGATTGCTGTCAATCAGACTTACTGCCTGTGTCCTTGATCCTGCTGTTTGCATTGCAGATACCCTTGGTTGAGAAGCTTGTTGGTTTTGGATGTGAAGTTTGGGTCCATCAGTGAAATCTGTTTCATATTTATAATTGCTTTCCTGATCCTGGAAGAAGCCCAAACTGGTAGGCCCTTTTGAGTGAAAGGGGTGGAAAAGAGAACAGAATGTAGTTTTCCAACCTGAGGTTATAGAAGATGAGAGGAGATAACTCAATAGGAAGTCTGCATCAAGTAAATATTATGTCCTCTCCCCTTTCCCCAGACATTCATTCCTGGTTTCCCTCCTGGACAGAGTGCAATTAAATGTATAGATGCACAAAAGAGCCATCTGGATTGGAAAGTATGTGACAAAATCCTCATTACTGGTTGCATGGAAGAAAGAATGTGTGATTTTAAAATGAAATACTGAAAACAGAGGTACTGAGGTGGGTGGAGAAGCAGCAGCAGGCCACAATTCTGGAAGATTCCATAAGCCTCTTTCTTGTCCTTCACCTTGGAGGCTTCTGAAGAGGCCTGAATATCTGGCTTAAAGTGAGTGATGCTACTTGAGATGAAAAGGAATGAGATTGCAAATCACTCTTCTGTACAGGCTTGGGATAAGCTACGGCACGTCTGATGGACAGATTCAGGTATTAGTGAGTGTGATTTCCAAGCAACAACTTCTAAGTCCTACACTGCCTGCTGTTGACCTCCATCACACAATTGGACATGTTTATGAAGGCATAAGCAGGAGAATGAAGTGTACTGGGAAGGATGTGGAAGTCTCTTTCCAACAGCAGAGCAGTGGTCCTGTGAACTGAAGTCATATGACTCTGGTGACAGTGGAATACAATGCAGCCTCACGTTCTTATGCTCAGGGGCTGAGGTGGATCCCAGTCCACCAGGGGGACTTTCTAATACAGGGATCACTTACTGGCTTCATTAGAGGAGACCAAATGAGATGGGCAATCCACTGTGTGGTCAAGACCACTAAGTACTTGATTTTTTTTTTTGGTTTTTCAAGACAGGGTTTCTCACTAAGTACTTGAATCAATAAAATGAGACCATGATTTTTGTCCTTTCTATTTCTTATCTATCTTTTCTTGAAGCATAGATATGAGGGAGATAAACTACCCCAAACCAAATATTTTCCTATGTAATTTAACTGGCTTAGGAAGCAAAAGCAATGTATACACACCAATGCATCTTACATCAAACACAACTACATTGAAATGTATGGTTCACAATGTTAAAATAAATAGCAAAAAGCCTTCTCTCAAGAGTGAAAACCTCAACTGCACACTGATGCCACATGGTCTGCTAATATTTACTGCTTCTCTTGTTAAGACCTCAATACTTAGGCCTACAGACACCAAAGCAGGCATGACTCATGTCTACCAGGCACGCCTTAAAAAAAAGGTTGTTTTTTTTTCAATTAAGTGAGATATTAGCATTGACCTTCTTAAACCTTGTTAGAGAGAAAAAGCAAATGCTATTGCACAAAGACTGCTTTTCATGATCACTAAAACAATTCCCTGATACAGCATCACCTTCCCTCTATTGTCCATTGGGATCACTCTATAGGGACGCCATTATCTTCTCCTGAGGCTACCCTCTGGGATACATTCCGTATATCTCATATATGTATCTGCATATTCTACATAGGCAGTTAAAGCAATTTCTATTTAAACCAATTTAAACCAGGGTAAGTTTATAGCATACAATAGAAATTGAGAATAGCTACCCATTAAAGTACAGGAATCTGTGTCACTGCTGTTCCCATTTTTGGAACTCTAGTAGTGAGTAATTCACATTCCACTGATGATTACATCATTGTTTCTGTACACACCTATTGCACTACAGGATATTGCAAGGCAGAGACCATCTTATTCATCTGTAAATTGCTAAAACATCATAATATTTGGCATATTGGTCTTGAATAGTGAAATGATTGGATGACTGCATGAATAAAGCAAGCCATTTTTATTTTTTAACAATGATTATTTGTGTTGCAGTCTCACTGTAATGAGAAGTGTCTGCAAGAGTTTTCAGAGAGCGCTGGAGAAAACTTGGCTGGCTCTTCCTGGAGAACACACTGACTATTTGTTGGATGAAGACAGTTCACTGAGGAAGCAGATTTTGACCCTTCAAGAACTTGAATGTGATGATGAGTTTATGACAGTTCTAAAAGCCAACATACGGTCGGTGGCCAGATTGTGGTTCTGGACTCGGAGGCTTCCATTTGGAAGGCAGACAAGCATGTGAATTATGGGTCTAATGAAAGTGTCAATAGCAATCCCGTTACTGGAGGAGCTGTAAAACCCTGCTTAATGAAGTAGGCAGGGACACAGAAACACAATGGTCTAAAATGTTCTGTAGGAGAAAATGATAATTAGCCCAGATTTCATGAACAAGATAAAATACGTAGGGATAGTATTACTACTGAGCAATATTACAGCCCTTCAGGGGACTGTTGTATTAACAGGGTTTGGCTCAGCCTTTTCCATCCTCCTTGTATGAGTTGAGATTCAGTGCACAGTCACAGGCAGAGAGTTAGGGAAAGATGTCAGATGGTAAAATTCCTGTCATAGATGCTGACAAATGCTAGTGACAAAGGGTTCCAATACCCTGTTCTCTGAGAACTGCATTATGAGGTACCTGCTTTCCCGCCTTCGAGAACCCTGTGAGAGAATTGCTATTAGTGCACTCAGATAATCCAGCTAGCAAAGGACAGAATGAAGTGTTTCACTTGACTTTATACAATTTTTCTTCAGAGAGTAATGTGTGTGTGTGTGTGTGCGCGCGTGTGTTTTATCCCCAAGATGGGTTGAATGACTGAGACATTTTTAAAAGGGGAAAATATCTTATGTCTTAAGATACTAAATCGTAAAGGCTGCAATCGTCATAAAATGAGAAGAGGAGGGAACTGAGTAGATATGTGGGTCAAGGTTAGTGTCTTGGACATGGCTGCACAAGCTCACGTGCCTGCTGCACTCCGTGCTTGCAGGTCCACGTGGAAAGGAATGTAGACAGACAGCAGACATAGGGGACAGAAGGGAAACACAGTAGGGATAGTGTTTCCTCTTGAGAGGACGAGGGTTAAAAAGATTTTGTAATGAATGTGGACCCAGGAGAAAACATATGGGGAGCTAGGTTTCATTTTTAATATGTATTGGGCAGCCAAATGCATACACACACACACACACATATACATATATATATATACATACATATACGTATATGTACACACACACACACACACACACACACACACATATGTCTGACAGGGTAGAGAAAAGGGAGCATGCCTCGTCAACATAACCCACAGGCAAATCCTGAACATGCTAACCATCCTGCCAGACAAAAGCCTATTTGTAAACTACTCCACTTAGTTTCCCAGACCATGACTGCCTTTCTCTGCAAAGTGGTTTATGGCATTCTTGATTAGGAGTTTGCTATGAAAATGAATGAATGAAGTATTTCAAAACTGCTATGGTATTTTAAAGATGAGTCACTTTTGAAAAGTGGTTTTGTTTCTTGTGTTCCGGATAATGTGTTTGAGGGTGTAGTTTCCAGCTCACCCATCACCCCATTGTGATATCAAATTGAATGACTCTCTGCTCTTAGAAAGATCGCTCATTCAAATGTGTTCAATAAATAAAGCCCAGACACAATGAAACACTTCTCTAGTAGCATCCCAGAGAGCTAGGCCCTGGGCTCTTCCTGGATGAAGCTGAGACTGAAGTAAATAAAGCAAGTATTCACCCATATTTTCTGCATAATCCACAGAGACTTCTGTTTACTATGTCCTTCCACATACATCATTTCACTGGCTCTCACAAGGAACCCATAATTGATTCATTATCCCTTTTAACATAGAATCTAGAACTCAGAGTGGCCAGTGATTTGCCCAAACTCACACAGTAATCCAAATTCCAGCTTCTCTAAAATCCCAATGCTTTATTCTTCCAGAGCAGAAAACCAAATTTTAAAGAGGTACACAACAAGATAGTTGGCATATCCATGACCCTAACTGGGCGGTAATACTGAACTCACTCAGATATGTCATTGGTGATATTGTAAATATGATGAATTCCTTCTATACTTTCAGCAATTTTGTGGATTCTACCCTAGACAAAAGGTCATCTCAGTATGATCTTGTTCAGTTATGGCTGTGTGCAACCTAAAAGAATATGCACCAAATACAAGTAAACACATCCATGTAACTCCCACTGCCATTTATTCTTCTGGCTCAAATATTTTTCTGAAATTAGACAGGTTATAAATCATTCAATATTTAAAGTATAAACTCTTGCCCTCAATTAAGTTATCATATACCAGAAAGGGTCATGTGTGTAATAAGTCAGAAAGCTGGTAAAGGAAGACTGAAATGGGTGTGGTGGGCTAAGGAGGGGGGTGAGCGGGGGAGGGACAGGGAGAGCACAGGAAGAAGAATGTTTTGTGAGGTGTTGGAGACAAGAGATGAATTTTTCTGAGGTTGGGACTGGGAAGTGTAGCATCTAAGAGTGGGATAAAGGGGAAAAAACAAATAACAGGATATCAGATGCCCAGACAGGTCAACAGAGTTGGAGACAGCTTCACTTTTCAGCATGGCCTCCAAACATCCTTCTAAACCATGGAGGACCAATGCTCTCTGTTCTTAATTCCTGCTCTCTTTCCTTGTAGTCGAATGTTCTGCACTAAGTTTCTGCCTGCTCCTCCTTCCTATTGATTCTGACATTCTGTGCAGAGCAGAGACTGGTACCATATAAAGCCCCTCTGAAGATTAGTTGGTACTCACACCCTTTTCTGGCAATGTCTACTTATCTTCTTTGTTACATTAAGGTGGATCTTTCCTGTGTATATTTTTCAGTGGCTTTCTAGTTTGAGGAACTAGTTTTCTTTATTGTCATCTACCATTTTGTGGGTTGTAAAATTGAGGGAGCCATGATTATGACGATATTTGAGACATTGCTTCTCACACAAGATCCTAAAAAGAGATCCATCAGGTCTTCTGAAGACCAAGAGTCTTTACGCTTGCTTCCCTGTTAAAAAAAAAAAGAGGCAGAAGACCCAACTCCATGCTTTTATTTCAAGAAAGGAAGGCAACTGAACCAAAGTTAGTTACTTACTGTTTCTAGGTCTCCTGAAATATAATTCCAGCAATATTTCCCTATACTTTCAAACTTGTTTTAAAAAGCCAAACATAGTATCTTTTTTCATGACCCAGGTTTTACAACAATTTTGTATTAAAAGTCATGTTGAGGTCTTTAAGTCATTCCAACTTTTAGAACCAGTGGCTTTAGGATAGAGGTTTTGTTTAGATAGCTTAAGACCTTTGTTGATGATTGAAACCTGGCTTGATGCCTCTATACATCTAAATAACAAGAAAAAAAAATACATGCAAATAAGAAGCAGATGCTGTTTCCAGATTTCTATTTTCACTATACAGAATAAATAGAAGTGTTCATCTCTGTGTTTACTCTTTGAATACGGCACATGCTACGTGAATCATTATTTAAAGTATAGACTGTTCCTTTCACAGAAGTAAAGGGAACAGGGGACCTCTGTGGTTCTCACTCTTCCAAAACACTTCTTGCTCCAAGAAAACTAAACAAGTTAGTAATTCTCCTTTCCTCTTTTGTATGCTCCCTTGCCTGGTACTAAGCCAGTAGATCCAAACTGGGGAGCGCAGGCATGGCAGGCCAGGCTGCAGATCATGAGCTTGTCTTTGGCAACAGATGACAAGCATACTGCAGATGCTCAGTGTTCCTCCCATTAGATGCAAAAAGCAATTAACAAGAAACTATGCCCAGGCAAGGGAAATAGAGGACAGGCCATTGAATGGCGCCTGTGAGGATGTAGGGCAGTTTTTTTGGAGCTTCGTGTTCTGTCACAATGTAGACACTCAAGCAGGTTGAGACTTGCAGGTTCTTTTCCTAGCTGGAAAGTTTCACAGTCAGTTCTTCAGGCTATCCAAGGTGCTTGAAGTAGATGAATGGAGTAGCCATGTAACCAACTCATGAACTCTAATCCAGCTTGCACATGTGGAATCATCTCATTGCCTCAATGACAGTAGCCAAAGTTACCAAGCCCAGGAGGAATCAATAAGCCTTCAGACTGTCACAGAATTTAATGGAGATTAACTGTTTTCTCCTACCCTGTAAATGTTCCCTCCAGTTGCTCAGTTGCTCTAGCAATTTGTTCTTTAAAGATGTCTCTCTGTTCAATACACCACACATATGTAGCTTAGTTTTTGGCACATAAAGTCATCAGTCAGTCAATGTTTGTGGACTGACAGTATGCATATAATTTAAATACTATAACTGCCCTAAAATAAATACCATAGTTTGTGAGTGGATGAATAAAAGAATTAAATCAAAATGGTAGTTGCCTATTAAGAAGTACCAACCTGTACTAGATATGGTAATAAGCTTTACTCGTACCATGTTAATTTTAATACCCAAAATAATGTTAAAAAGTATATATTAGTCTTTACGTCCTTCTGATAAAGAGTTAATGGTTCTGTCAAAAGTGACATGATGAAAGGTAGGACAGTAAGTGGCAAAACTCAGTCTACCTCATTCCATACTGAGAGATGTTTTAAGCACAGCCTGATGTGGTATTCCAAAACCAAAGGTCCTTGAAAGCTTACTGTCACATAGCTTTCAACAGACGAATTGAATATATAAAGAAAGAGTGATAATTCTAATCAATTAGCCCTTGGAATGTCAGAATAATTTCTTCCTCAAACACAGGGTAAAGAACTTTTCTTTCAGCCAACCCAATGAGCTCGCTAAGTAATGTGGTCTTTCAATGTAGAATAGTTGAAGGGCTCAGTCATCTCCATTGTGTTCCCAGGAAATAAACCAGTGAAAAATTCATCTGAAACTTTTGACTTGAATAGAAATAGAATCTGCTGAAACCATTTTTTATCCCATATGTGTGAAGTTAGATCCTGAAGAATTTTATGTAATGGTAGAAACAGGAAGGCACAAGCAACCATCATGGTTACCGCTGCTGCTATTGTAATTTTGACTGTCACTATGACAGGTAGAATAGGGTGAGAGCTTGCTATACCCCAAGATGGCACTAACAGTTTTACAGACATCTTCTCATGTAAAGTACTTCAAGAATAAGTATTAAGCCTATTGTGACAGGGAGCACAAGAAGATAAATAACATGTTCATGGCCACACAGAAACAAAGCCAGGCATGTCTGGGTTAAACCTGAGTTTATAGAGTATTGATTTGTAAATTGTATATAATCACCCTATCTGATCTGTGATTTCACTTTATAAAGTTCTTTACATATCCCATACCTGAATTTTATAATCAACATGTGCTAGCAAACAGTAGTCAATATGAAGGGCTTTCACTTTGCTGATGAGAGATGAACATGTCTACAATACAAGAGCATGGCCCTTAAGATCATTGGGTTCTCTCTCCTCAGAGGAGGACTATCAACTTTGTTTCTCAGGATTTACAAGGAGAATATAAAAATGCATTGCATGGTTTGTTAGTGACAGCTTCTTCTTAGACAGTGGCTAGTCCACACTCTCTGCCACTGGACCTGTCTGTAGAGAACTTTCAACTAAATTTGCTAGAGTTCTCTTTCTCCACAGACAAAGAATAAGATGGGATATTTTTTTTGTCAGTTTTTTGAACTTGAAGATATCGGGTCTGGTTGAAATCTGAAAATACTAGATATTTCCATTCATGGAATCCCTATGATGAGATGGATAAAGTTAAGTAACCTTTTGAGAACATTTTGTAATTATATTCTTTTTATTGAGTGCATGTCTTGTCCAAGGCTCAGACTGACACTCTTTTTGTTTGAATGGGGTTTCTTCTCTGATTATTATGAATGAGGAAGTTGCACAAAAGACAAAAATTCATTTGGCTATATAGAGGCCATGTGTTTATAAGAAGTAGCTGATTCTCCCTGTAGATGGGTAACACTTTGGCTAAGTCATTTAAATTCTTCAAGTCTCTGTTTCATATCATAAAGTGTAGGGCTGGATGTAGCTTGTATCAAAACAACTGTGGAATTCAAACTCAGTGACTTCCTCAGCCTACAAGACTCCATGGGATCACATATGCCCCAGCACACTATGAGCTTTGGGGGGCTTTTTCTCATTGTCCTGAAAGCCAAGCATCAAGGAACTCAGAGGGAGAAATTCTATATATTTACTCCTGAATCTGATAACTTCTATATGTGGCATTCTAGAATAACAACATATCCAGCAGGAACTAAGATATGCATGTTTCAGAACTGAGAAACTTTTAAAATCCCCTTTTAAGCAATGTGGCCTCAGAAGACTCTTAATAATTGATTATAATTGATTTTAACCTTGTCCTAACCTGGGCAAGATGGAAAGCCAATCATCTTTGTCCAGATGAGGTATGAGAAAGAGCCCCCAGTTCACATCTTTAAAAGCTCCAGACATGAGTAGAAGATAAAATATTTAGTCTGCCAAAGCCTTGGCCTCCGAATTCCAGCCAGTTTTGAACTTAGAATTGATTTCCGACAAGGCATCTGGGAGGTGATTACAACAAAACGCACTAAAGCCGGGGCAGCCTTTATTTTAACATCCCAGCAGCTTAACCTGTTAATAACAGCCATTGTTTTAGATACAATACCAACTCCTGTAGCCAACACAGAGCGCAGATCACAGGGGTGCAGAGTCCAGGGTCCAGTGCAGTGCAGCAAAGAGAAACACAGCATGGCTGGTCAGAAAAGGAACTGGCAGTGCTTTTTGAAGAAACCCATTTCCAGGGTCTAGATTTGGAGATCCGATTCCTACTCTATAGTCAAAAGTCACAAATAAAAGAATAGTGGGATTTGGGAGGCTGCAAGCTGCAAGATCACTGCAGGCCAGGGTTTCTAAAATCATGTGCGCATTTTGATAGAGCTGAGCTACGTTGAACAATGATCTTCATATCTCTAGTCTTAAATTAATATGCTTCGTTTGCAACACTGATGTTCACTGAAATAATAATTTGAGCAACATATGTGAACTCATGGGTAAATTACAATTTTCTTTCGACTATATTGAAAAAAATAAAATGACTTTTAATATCTCATTTCACTTAATAAACCCCAAATGATATCATTTCTACAAACAATCAATACAAAAGTAATAATATAGCATTTCATACTTATTTTCAATTCTAAGATTTCCCAAACTGGTGTATATGTTATACTTTTGGTGTGTTTCAGTTCATATTAGTCACTTACAGGCACAGAAGTAGTCAAGTGGGGCAGGTGGTTACCACATTGGACTGCACACATTTGCAAAGTGACCAGGTTGGATGAATCTTTGATGCTGTCTTCTCTAGCTATACAATGCCACAAAGAATCCAAACACTATTCCTGGACTTTTCATTTTCAATCAACTATATAAACATGGGTGGAACCCATTGATTTGGTGAGATCAGGATGTTATAGGGATTGTACCTGTGCTCAGAAATTTGAGCTTAGCATCCACTAAGACCTGTGTTGATAAATAATATTGCCTGTAAGTCTTGTCTTGATCAGTTGTTTTATGCCAGTTGCTTATAAGTGGGAAGGGTGGGCCGTTACATACAATTTCATGAGATAGCCCAGCATACTTTAGTGAATGAAACAATTATCTCATGGCTTTCCAGTATCCACATTGCAGATATAAGGTCATTTAATCATCTAAACTACTCTGAGATGTGGAAATTATTGACCTTATTAAACATATATAAGTATGTTAAAGAAACTAACATGCAGCCGGGCGGTGGTGGCACATGCCTTTAATCCCAGCACTTGGGAGGTAGAGGCAGGCGGATCTCTGTGAGTTCGAGGCCAGCCTGGTCCACAAAGTGAGTCCAGGACAGCCAGAGCTGTTACACAAAGAAACCCTGTCTCGAAAAACCAAAAAAAAAAAAAAAGAAACTAACATGCAAAATGTCATACTTGTAGAAAAGAAATAAGCAAAGAAACCAACTTTCACAATGTCATACTTGTAGAAAATACTGTGTGGACTGGAACCAAGCCTTTACAGAACCCAAGACCACATTCTTAACCACCAGGAAGTGCTGGTTTTACAAACAAATGACAGCATTTGATCTTCCATCTCCCTCCTAAAAAGGATTCTCAAACTGAGGTCAAGACAAAGAAAGGCTAATGAAGTTGCTTTCACTTCCGACACCTGGGGAAAACAGTAACACTATACCAAAAGATAGAATCCTATTACACATATATCTCCTGTTTCTTCCAGCTTGACCCCTTCCCAATCACACAGAAGCAGGAAGAAAGGGGGGCAGAAGGTGGATATAATGAAGGATGTGTCACCAAGCACCGTTCTTGCTTTTCAGAAGAGATAAAGGATCAATGCTCCATTTTCCTCCTGTGAACATGAGCTGCATAGCCATGATTCCAATTCATATTGGAATATTCACATTACACTTTTGATGATGAAAGGCATCGTTTCTATTTACATGTAGGGACACCTCCATTTCATCACCACTATGCTTCTGCTTAGAGAGTATCCCAGGTACAGACTTCTGTCGTTGCTAGGTTGTCAACAGTAGAAGTTAGTTTAATCACTAGATTTTATTTATTTTCAACAATTTGACACAACATATTTATTTCTTGATAGTTGTTTTGCATTAGTGGCTTAGGAATGGGGGAATACCACCAGATACATATATTGTTCATAACAATTGATATTTCTTTTCACATGCCTGACAATATAGAGTTCCAACAGTAAATGTAGGCACTAAATCATTTCTCTAACTGAATTGTTAGTCAGACTCAAAACTAACCTTGCTATGAAGACTATGAAAGGCCTAGTAGCTGCTTTGTAGTGAGCTCACTACAAATGGGCATGACATGTTCTTCCCTGGTGGACTAATCTACAAACACAGTCTATTCATTTGTTCATTGTGTCTTAACTTTAGGGATAATTAACATGACTTCAAGGACACTTTCTTCAACTTGGAGAATCATATGCTGATACTCAGTGGGCACAAGATGATAACTGCTTACATGTGTTATACTTTTTCTGTGTGCCGATCCCTGTATTGAGAGTTTATATAGATTATTTAGTTCTTATGAACTAGGCACATTCATCCTGATTTTAAGGTTAAGAAATATGAGGCAAACTATACTTGTAAATATCACTGGTATGTTTGGTTATCATGTTTTTCTTATTTATTTTTCCTACTATACTTCAAAATATCCATGTGACCACATTTCTGCCCTTCTATGTCTGTTTTCATCTTAACCACAAAGGTCTGTGCCTTTTGCCTGTGGAGAAGCTTTTATGCATCTTTGTCAGTTGTTTATTATTGTATGATAAACTGAGTCAGAAATTTGAACAATTTTTTGAATACTATAAAATTTATGTTTTAATTTCTACATTCATTAGGTGACTAGTTTTACATATATATTCTACATTTTAATGTAGTCACA
Source organism: Lophiomys imhausi (assembly GCA_907164525.1). Lineage (NCBI taxonomy): Eukaryota > Metazoa > Chordata > Mammalia > Rodentia > Muridae > Lophiomys > Lophiomys imhausi. The sequence continues at coordinate 3,539,183 of CAJQZJ010032798.1, forward strand.
TATTCACATACTATATATTTTTGGCATATATATATATATGCCAAAAATATAAACTGATGAGTACCTATGATGTTATTTATATGCATGTTTTTAGACTGACCTTTTGGTATTGAAAATCAAATTGATGTGCTTTTCTCTGGGGAGGATCACCTCTCCTGCTTCCAGCTTTGCTCAGTTGGATGAAGTTCTTTGTGAAGGCTTAAGGCCTAGTGGGGCTTTTCCCTGTCCAGTTTGGCATGTTCATTAGTGCCTTCTAATAGTTCTAATAGTTCATGTTTGAAGCCCATGTTTCTTAGCACATGATCTTGGTTTTGTGCCAAGACTCAATGTGCAAAGACTTCAAAAACCCCTGCTTGTATAACAATTAGTGTTGAATTCTCAGCCAAAACAAGTCCCATGGCCAAACTCAGGATCAAAAGTGGAGGGAGTCACACAGGCACCATATTCAGCAGTCTAACACATAATAGATTTTCTTTAAACATGGTGAAGAAAACGAATCAACTTAAACGTGGTAGAAGAGTAAAGAAGAGGTGAAAATCAACATTTTACAGAAAAGCAACAAATGTGCCAAAATCTAACTTTGGCCTTTGGTAGAGCCTCAGATGTAACTGAACATTAAGTCCTATGTTATCACTTCAAAATATTTCTTTCATAGCATCTTTTGGAAGAACAGTCACCAGCCTTGCATTTTAATGGAAAGCAGAATTTTATTTAATGGCCCAGCACTGTTAAATATTTTTTTTTACAAAAGAGCCTTTTAGTGGACTACAATGGGGAGATATTGGTGGCAGAAAGATATATCTTAAATTAAAAAATAAAAAGGATAGGAGGGAGAAGGGGAAGAGAGTGGGGGGTGGGACTAGGAGGGAAGGAAGCAGGGGGCTGTGATTGAGATGTAACTTGAAGAAATAAATAAATGATGGGAAAAAACAACAAAAGGCTGTTGGATGGTGACAACAGCTAATGCTGAATTTTTGCCATGGGAACTTTTATTTTACTGAAAAACCAAGATTACAGTCAGTGTGTTCATCCCCTGTTAAAGTTGAACAATGGTACAGCTAAGGGGAAATTCAAAGTGCATCATTTATCTTATCTTCTTTTCAATTAGGCTGAATAAAGCACAAAGTTGGTTCCAAACTACATCAAAGAAACAGGGTGAGTAAATTTATTATACCACTAGAGTGCTAATCTTGGCAGAAGGTAGAAAGAACATTTTTAGTATGAAATATGCTAAAGCAATAAATCTGAACAAGATGGATCTTATCAACTAATTTCTCCCTCATGTGAGGTAAAACTCTCACAAGATAACTCAGCATTCTTTAGAAGCCTCATTGGATATGGTTAGCCATGACCCTTGATGAAAAAACAATGATGACCAAAGAAAAAAACAGGAGCTGAGTAAGTGGCTCAGTGGTTAAGGGTGCTTGCTGCTCTTGCAGAGAACTTGAGTTTGATTCCCAGCACCCATGTTAGGCAGCTCACAGCTCCCCACAACTTCAGCTCCAGAGCAATCCAGTTCTTCTGGCATCTATTTGTACCTGGATTTGTGGGTACACCTTCCACACAGACATACACAGAGACAGACCCAGACAGATTATCTCAAGATGAGTAAATAATGTTTTCTTAGAGAATAAGAAAACAAACCTTGCACTCAGGATTTTCTATTAGATGTAAAAGCAGAAGAGGAGGAGAAGGAGGAGGAGGAGGAGGAGGAGGAGGAGGAGG
>CAJQZJ010032798.1:3545907-3577332 GCA_907164525.1 Lophiomys imhausi
ATTTCTCTGACAGACATTGGTTGTAGAGCAGGAATTATGAAGGACTTTCCTACCCTGTCTTGGCAGAGCTAGGCTGTCAACTTACCTGCTTCCAAGCGACACAAGGATCTTATTGCCTACTTTGGTTGTAGTTGTTTTTTGAGACATGATCTCACTATGTAGCCTTGGAATAGCTGAAACTCTCTAGGCAGATTGGGCTGGCCTGGAAGTCACGGATATACTTGCATTTTTTCTTCCAAGTTCTGGGATTAAATCAAGTGCTACCACAATTGGTTCAAGCATAAGGAACTCTCCAGAATCTATGTAAAATTCTGGATGTGTCAGTGCATACTTGTAATTCCACCTCTAGGAAAGCAAGGATAGGCAGATTTTGGGAGCTTATTGGCCAGCCAGGCAAGGCAAAACAGTGAGCTTCAGGTTCAATGAGAGACTCTGTTTCAAATGACAAAATTGAGGATGACACTGGACACCAATCTGTGGCTCACATTCCACCATCATACCCAAGTATATATACATGCATACTCATGTACACACACACACACACACACACACACACTATGAACTATGCCCAGGACACTTGAATAAGAGATTTTGGTTATATGAGTGCATCTAATTTTTTATTCAATTGTACAGAGCTAAGTTCAAACAGATATAACTAGTTGCATATTCAGAATAGATAGTATATGATGCTCAAAAATTCCACTTTCAAAGAAAGATGAGTAAAAATGCAGACTAGGAAATACCAGAGTGAAGAGTCTTGATGTGTTGCAGAAATCTGTCTGAGAAGTAGTTGAATTAGATACATTCCAGTCTGACCATAAAGTATATACTTTTGAGCCATCTTGAATTTTACTAACATTTAGAGCTCAGAGAAGTTATATGTTAGAATAGATAAGAATAGGGGTGAGACAATGGTCAGGAAATAAGAAATTCATACCCAGGTCTGTCACCTTCCATATGTGCAATCTTCCACATGACTGAGCTCATTACATGATTTTTCTTGAATTTCAATTAATTATCTACAAAATAAGACTTAGACTCTAGTGTCACTGCAGAAAAAATATGTGTGAAGAAGAAGGAATGAATCAGAACCATTGGAACAAGTTGCAGTGGAGTTGGGGAACAACAAACAGGACCCATGACACAGGAGTCTAGGCATTCATCTTAATTAATCCTGGCAATATATCAAATCATTTGAATTATGTCCTGCTCATCGACTTGAATTAAAAAAGAAGATGCCAAATGTTGAAGAAATTTAGTCTGAACAAATTAGTGAGTAGATCATACTTCCCATGGTATGGTAATAGAGGGAGAAGTTGAACATTAATTAAAAGTTGTAAAATTGTTGAAGAATGACATTTCTGTCTTTGGCTAGGGTGAAGTGGAAGTGAAGGACAAGAAATGTGAGTGACCTGTCCTATAGGCCTTTCCTGTAAGTTTTCTCTAGTGTTCTCCCCTTCCAAAGTTTGTCACTTGAATCTCTACAACACCAAAGTTGGCATAGCAGAGACATACACAAAGCTTCAATGGGATTGTGGGAGATGAGAGTTGCTGTCCATGGTGCTGCCCTTCTGATAGCTCTTGTCAGGCTGACTCTTATGAGCAAGAGTTGCTGCAAAAAGAAAGATCGATCTCCACGTCACCCAAAACAGGGCAAGACTGTGTGAATTACTCGTAGAGAAGACTTGATCATAAATTATTGGTAAAGAAGTTGGAGTGGGGAGCGACCACAGGGAAGAAACAAAGAAGTATTGATACAATTCTTGAATAGTTACAGGTATTCTTAATGAAATGCCAAAATGTAGACCTTTTTTGAGGAAAATATAATGGTTAACACCCAAAGCTATAAAGCATAGCCACAGCCTAATATAAACAAGCACCGAAGTCGACCTGTAAGAGAACCTATTGACTGTATTTTTACCAGGCAGTTTCTATGCTCTTCGGCTTCACCGTTCACTCTCGGTGACTTTTCAAGAATCCTAGAACTGCACTGAAACAGAAAGAGCAGAGTAATGACTACATGATCACATGACAAAAATTCCATGTGGTATGGGCTCTGTTTGCTTAGGTGTCAGGTAAAAAAGATACTTGCTGATCTAACTATCCATCATTATACTTTAAGGCAAAGATATCAAAGAAAAAAAAAAGGAAAATTTTATAGTACTTTCCAAAGTGCTTATTGAAGAAAAATGAAGTAGTATGCCCTTAGTCCCTTGGTGGGGTTATGCCTTGATCAGGGATGGGGCTTATGAAAGAGAATGCTTGTAGAAGCCCACTTTCTTTTTTTTTTTAATACTTTATTTTTTTTCTTCAAGTTACATCTCAGTAACAAATCCCTCCCTAACCCGCCCTTCCACCCTCTTCCCCCCGAAGCCCACTTTCTGTTCTTTCATTTTCTAATATTAATGTAATCTTTAAACAGGACTTCATAGAATTAAGATTATATGGTATGGAACAATCTCCTAGCAATGCAGGAACAGGTTGGGAAAGAGAGGAAGGGAGGGAGAGATAGATGGAGGGAGAGAGAGGGAGAGGGAGAGGGAGAGGGAGAGGGAGAGAGAGAGAGAGAGAGAGAGAGAGAGAGAGAGAGAGAGAGTATTATTACCCTTTAGTGTGTGAGGTTGCAGACTGTGGTCTATTAGAGAGTTAAAGATGTAAGGCGGAGGAAACTTGGGGACATAGAACTGTCATGCCAATCCTGGACTTTGTTCCTCCAGATTTTCATGTTGCATACAAATAAGCATGTATTTTTCATCCTAAGCCACTGTCACATATTTTTCTTCTGTTACTAGCAGCTGAACCTAATCCTAATTAATACACTATTCATCAACATTTGATGAATACACAGCAAATACTGCCACATGTATACCCAATCAAGAAAAATAATTAAACAAAAACAATAAGCCAATAAGAGTTTCATGAGGTACTATGATTTCTACATGGATCCTCAAGTATTAAATCCTCAAATCCTCCAACCATTTCTGTTTATCAGAATAAATACATTTCTTTTTTTTTAAAGATTTATTTATTATGTATACAGTGTTCTGTTTGCAGGTATATCTACAGGCCAGAAGAGGGCACCAGATTTCATTATGGATGGTTATGAGCCACCATGTGGTTGCTGGGAATTGAACTCATGACCTCTGGAAGAGCAGCCAGTGCTCTTAACTGCTGAGCTATCTCTCCAGCCCCAGAATAAATACATTAATAGATTTTTCCAAAATGATTTATTTAGAACTGGTATTTCTCAAGGAACAATTTTCTTCAAACATTGTCCTCAGTCTGACTCCTGACTCCAGAAACATGTTGTGAGCATCATAGTAAACCTTGTAAGTGGTTGACAGAGAGAGGCTTAAAGACCACACCCTCCAAAAATGAGTTAGCCATCCTTGATTTCTGGGTTTCCCCAAGGAGAATGGTGGTTCTATTTACTGGGGAATGGAGGTATGCACTCATAGATGATTTTTGCACAAAACTTGGAATTTTCATGCAGCATTAGGAATGGCCAGAATCACATTAACTATGCCCCTTATGGAAATTACTGTGACCCTTATTTCCTGCATTTGGACGAATTGTCAATTGTCTTTGAATGCAAAGGACAGAGTGATCTCTGTATGCAGACAAGCTGTGTTTCAAAATGGACAGCTCATTGCGAGCACATAACTGACAGGTCCAGCATCCTACCCCCAGAGGACCTCTTCTTATTGCCTAGAAAATGCCAAGAAAGTTTAAAATTAATGACCAATTGAAAAATAAAAGGAAATCAAAGAAACATTTATCTCTTGAGAAGTGGTCCCATTTTTTCCACCTTTACATAAGAGCGTGAATGGTTTCTATCAGTTCTGCTTTGTGTAGAGGAAACAGGGAGGCAAAAAGCACATGTGTGCTAAGATCATATTTCTAAGCTCCAGCACAATGTTTGGTTACTATTTTAAATCCACAAAAGTACAATACAGGCAGGACCATACATTTCCACAAATCCTGTTAGCATTGTTAACTTTGACATGTGGTATTTATGAATAAAATCAGATTTTAAAAGTATATACATGGCAATATTTTATACATTACAAAAATAGGAACAACATACTTGGCTATAACATTTGTGAATACTGAGTTCCACTGTTGTCTCCGACAATCCAGCCCTGGCCAAGGTCAGTAGCCTAAGGATTGTGGTAGCCCCAGGGACAAAGAGTGGTGAGAAGGTCAGTGTACTCTGTGGGGCCTCTCCTGAACACAGACAGAATGAGGGAAGTTTAGTCCTCACATAGACCCTTAGCTGGTCAGCAGATATTGCTCTCAAACACATGCTTATTTGGGGGCAAAGTTTGGTATGGAGGAATTGGGAGTGAATTTGACGATGACCATGGGGAAAGATAATAACACTGTCAGAAAGTCAAAAATGTCTATTTGTCCTGCTAATAGGCACCATTATAACTATCTTTATTTACTTAAGGGGCAGAAGCAAATGTTAATAGCCAGGCAATGTCACTAACTGAGCAGTTTATTCCAAGTCAATTCCACAAGAAGAGATGGAAAATTCTCGGTTTTTAACATTTAGAAGAACACTTTTTCTCTCTGCCCCCAAACACAGAAAAGTTATAGGTATAAGAGGTAGAGGTAAAGGACTAACTATGGCATACTGTTCAAGTTGGACAGGAGAGAAATCATTGTGCCGCCTTCTCTGATGACAGCTACAACCTGCTCTACAGATGGAAGCTGCTTCTTCATGTCTGGTTATCTCTCATCCAGCCAATGTTGCCTTGTCAGCTGTAAATTGATTTCACTTAGAATCTCTAAAGATGAACAGAGGGAAACACAGACAAGAGATTTCAGAAATGGCTCTCCTACTTCCATTACTCCCCACCCCCCCCCCATTTTCCTGCTCTTCAAAGGAAAATGGAAACACTTCTGAAGGATGTGTGGGGAGGGCAACAATTCCACCACCTCTGCTATCAGAGACATTGGAAACTCCTGTTCCTACCAAATCTGAATACAGTAAAATGTGAACATTCCCATAATTAAGAGTCCATCTACAGCCCCAGGTTTCACATACTATCCATTTAACTCTGTTGTGATTGATCTGTGTCAATGTTAACTATGCTCACAAGAGAATCAATAAATAAAGATCCACAGGTTTTTTTTATTTCTTCAGCTTTTTTTTTTATTAGAAAGAATAGATGGGTTAAATAACACCAGCAACATCAGTAACACAGAGGCCCCTTGGTGTTTTCCTTGGTAAAATGCTTTATTAAGACAGTATTCCCCCAGTAGCAAGGAGACACCTTTCACTGGCAGTACTGCCTCGTAGGCCCCCGGTGAATGAAGAGGCTCTTGGCCCTCATATGACTCCTGATCTGTGGTGAGAGACTGTTAGGCAGGGACACTCCACCCCAGAGGAACAAGACGGAAGGGTCAGGGGGTAGAGCATGGGAGGGTGGGGCTGGGAAGTGGGAAAAGAGGACAATATGATAAGGATGTAACCTGAACCAACAAACAAATTTATTAACTAAAAAAAAAAAAAAAGAAAAGAAAAAAAAAGGGAGGGGGCAGGGCTGAAACACTGTGAATGGAACAGAGGATACAGCCATTCGGCCTGGATTTGCAGACCTCCAGGTGTAGAGAAGACGTGGAGCTAAGGTAAAATACAAGAGAATTGTGGTATTGGCCCATGCCTTTGACTTCAGCGGAGAGGGGGGGGGGCACCTTAGAGTTGGTGGTCTTATGTACTATGAAGTCATACGGAGCGGGGTGGTGAGGGTGCATACTCTTGGTCCCACCATTCAAGAAGAGTACACCCTTGGTCCCAGCTCCCAGCACACTGGAGACAGAAACAGGCAGATCCCGGAGCTCAGGGTCAGCCTGATGCAGGGAAAACTCTAAATAGAGAAAGACTTCGATCCAGGAGTGGTGGACCACATCTTTGATCCCTTCAGATGGGAAACACAGGTCCCTGTTCCCAATAATTAGAGTTCAGAGACACACACATGGGATTTGGAGGGACCTAGGTTTGGAGGCTACTTACAAAAGGCCGTCTCGATGCAGGCAGATTGTCCTTTGGGATCTCAAAATATATACACTAGAGCTGGTTTAGCTCCAAGGTGACAGAATGATTTCTTCTTTAACCCGGATTGAAAGATAACGCTTTGTATGTTGTCAGAAGGCCAAATTTGCTTCAGGAGAAGTACTACCTAGCCCCCCCCATCCCCCCCCAGAAAAAAAAAAAAAGAGGGCAATTGTCCTAGGGTTGGGATTGGGGCAGGGCTCTGTTCTTATCATTCCAGGAGAATCGAAGCGTCCATTAGGGGAGCCCGGGGATGGCTGGACAGCGGAATCCTCAGCAGAGAGCAGAATCAGGCACCAAGGAGGACGAGTGACCCAGTTGATTCTGCCTGGCAGACTTCCTCAATAGCTGTCTCCATCGGGGGCCTGCAACCACCACAGCAATCCAATGCCACTGGGACCGCTCAGCTCTACACAATGCCCCGACAGGAACCTCAGTGAAACCTGCAAGATCAGCTTCTGCCTACAAACCCCTTAGGTCATCTAAACAGCTGAGAACAGAAGGACTGAACATAAAAGGAGTGTACTAACATTTTTAATCATTTTTCCCATTTGGGTTGGGTCCCCAAACAGGTCTACTACGACCCAAATCAGCAGGAAGTCACTTTAAGAGAGCGATGTCCCATGCCCAGAGGGTGGGGAGGGTGTTTCTCCGCCCTTCTTTTTGGTTATTTGAAGGATAACTGAAAACTGTGTTATGTAGGGGAAGAGACTACAAGCTGATAAATGGTCCTGTCTTAATGGGTTTTGGAGGTTAGCCCAAGGGAAATCCTACTTTTCCTCTTCTGTATCCTTCTTCCTCTCCTATGTAGGAGTGCATGGGCTTGAGAAAAATGAGATATAGACATAGCACAGGAAGGTCCAAGAAGAAGGGGCAGATTATTGAATATGCCCTTACACCTTTGTATATTGATACAAAATTAGTAGTTTATTTGGCTAAAGTGGTATTGACCATTGTTTATTGTGCAAAAATAAGATTGTATTGGATTACATCGGTATTGATCTTTGTATATTGATACAAAATTAAGATTATAGTTGGCCACAATGGTATTGACCCTTGCATATGGACGTAATATTAGGATTATATTGGGCTACATAGGCATTGATCTTGGTATATTGATACATAATTAAGAGTATATTTAACCACAATTGAATAGATCTTTGTATATTGATACAAATTTAAAGGTAATGCTTCCCAATGGTATCATACCTAGAGATACTTAAAAATAAAATGTGAAGCTCTGACCTCTTGATACCAACCGTCTAAAATGGTCTAGGATAGTTAAAACAAACTCCTAGTCATGCAAACATGTCTCTTTGTTAGCTACTATGACAGTCTATCACAGATATTCTCTAAACTACCCAGTAATCAAGTTGCTAAGAGACAGGCAACATTTGCTTATCTAAATACAAGAGATGGATAGGGCATCTTCAAACACCCCTAGAGATCTGCAGAATATGGCATTCAAAGATGTTATCTTAAATCAAGATTTTTTTTTGATATCGAGACATATCAGCGCCTGACAGCACCCCCTATTCTACTCCAAGTAGAAGATAAGCATCGAAGAACCTCCACTGTAAGATGGTTGATTTAGGGGCAAGCCTTTTTCTTGGCATGAAAAAACCCCTTGCACCAACTGCAGACAGACTGCTGTCCAAAAAGGACAAAACTTGGTAGCAGGGAAGTCGACAGCCTAACTCTGCCAAGACAGGGTAGGTAAGTCCTTCATAATCCCTGCTCTACAACAAATGTCTGTCAGAGAAACAGGACCCAAAGCCTGAAGATTGATGCTGGAATGTATGGAGAGAAAATGGGAACTGTCCAGGCAGTTATTGGTATGTTCTTTCTTAGTTTTGGAAGCTGCAGGCTCTGCACTTCCTATATAAGCAAATATATTTATCCCTCTCAGGTCTCTGAGGTGGTTGAAGAATAGACAGATAGAATCTTATAGTTAAATTTTGAACTGTTTAGGAATCAAGAGGGTGATATAGATCTAAGAAGATACTCTTAAAAGTGTGTTGCAAGATAGTATGAACGTTGAGTCACATATAGACCTTTAAACTCATGGAGTTGGATAGATAGTAGAATGTTAAAGTCAGGGGCCAAATAGGTATAAACTGAACATTGGGAAGGTATACTGGGCCAATTTACTCTCATAAATGTGGCATATTTATATCTATTGTTTTGTATAATACTTACTGTTATAAGAGAAGGAACCAGCTGTTGGACTGAAAGGGGAAACTTCTGGAGGGAAGAGGGTGGAAGGGCGGGATAGGAAGGGGGAATAGGGAGGGGTTTGTTACTGAGATGTAACTTGAAGAAAAAAAATAAAGTATTTAATAAAAAAAAAGAAAGAAAAAAAAAAAGACAAATCAGATTTAAGTTGGTGAATAGGCTTGCTTTATCATTTGATGTATCATTAGACTGCTGTTGGCATTCTGAAATGCAAACACTGGAACAAACAGGGCATAAATATATCTGTCCTTTCTGAGATAAATTTTCTGTGTGATATGCCCAGTGAACCTCTTATTCTCTACCTCTCCTAGATTTTACAGCCCTGGTTTAATAGATTAATTACATACTAAGACTGAATGGTGCTCTGTGGATGAAGAGTGTTCAGATTAAGATAGACCAGTGAAAAATTCTTTCTTCAAAATGGGGAGAATGAGACTAGCCATGCTTTGTGTGGATTCAAAGATGTGACAGCTAAGAATTTGGAGGTGAATATGTGGCTGTGCATGGAACCCACCTGACCCAGAGATACAGTGGGCTGAGGAGGGTCCTAAATAACCAGTCATTCACACTAAGTTCCTGACTGCAAGTAAGTATGAGGTAGGGGTGAAGTGTTGAAACCAAGTAACCATGAAGAAAAGTTAGGTTTACCTGGGAGATTACAAGGGATTGAGCCATGAATAAGCTAAAATTTAATTAGTAAAGACTTTTAAAAATTGGAAAACTAAGATATACAATTGTGGGACAACTATTGAAGGTCATTTACTCTAGAGACAACTAGTAACAATACTTAGCCCTACACACACACACACACACACACACACACACACACACACACACACACAAACACACACACACACACACACACACACACACACACACACCTCACAAATATGACCACTGCCAACTTGTCTCACATGAGAAATTTTTTGGTACCCATGATTGCTGTGATCAATAGGAGGAGTTGGAAAGCTTTCAGTCTTGCTCTTCCAGGTTAGATTTTCTTTGGAGAGTGGTTTCACATAGAAAATGGTCATTTCTCTTCTTACCCACATCTCCATCCTTAAAACTTAAAAAAAAAAAAAAAAAGTGAAACAAACCGAGATTCAGGGAAACCTGTATCTGTCTAGACCGATGGCCAGACTGAGGTCTAGCCCAAAGACCAGCCTGATGACCAATCTGATGGCCAGTCTCTTAATGACCAGTTCGATGGCCAGTCCATCGATGACCAGTATGATTGCCAGCCTGATGATGAGTAGTACCCCAACTGACCCTTGTCCAGTTGTAGCCTCTTCATTTCAAAACAATACTCTCTGTTTTTGGTTTTGACAAAGGAGTTCACATATGCCTAATGACTACTTGGAAAAATACTTATTACCTCTTAATATTTTCTTTGCCTCATTCCTTACATATGCATATGCAAATTATGATCTCTATTTCATTGGTCATTTAATTCAAATTTATTTAAAAATTAGGTGTCTATATGAAAAATCCTACTGGAAGATCAGGAAATATTACTGTGCAGTATGAAGAACTAGTACATTCATAGAGAACCCCACACAAGATAAGACATTGCACAAAAGTGCAAACACACAGAAATGAATAAAACATGATGAATAAACGAATGGGCAAGAACAGGTAGGAGATGGCTTTAGGAAGACCAGGGGAGAACACAGAGCATAAAGAACAGGGGGGAAACTTAGCAGAAATAATGAGGTGTCAAATATAAGAGGAACACAGAGAAGGAAAGCAGTCTTGTGCATAGGTTGCATGAATGAAAGGATAGATTTGACTTGTAAAACATAGGACAACATGAACGATTTCTTAAGACAGAACAGATATGAAGAATAAGGTCCTTAATAAGTATATACATATTACTCTGAATTCAAGTTGTAGAGGCTTTGTATCCAGGCTGAGATGCCAATGCATAGCTGACAACACAAAGCCAACCCTGAAATTCATGCCAGTGTTCGTGGAATTACTGTGTAGGTTGAGAACATGTCTTCTTGCATAGTGTTGGTGAAACATGGACCACAAAGCATTTTGGAAACCAAGCTGTCAACAAGCATGCAAAAGTCTCCTTAATCTCAGCAATCATTTTCCAAATTCCTGTCCTGTGTGAATCTCACACACAAGAATTCAATACAAATACATTTATTGGTCTATTGTTTTAAAGTAGTTTTTTAAAAGAGAAATAATTACCTACCAATATAGATATGACTGAATGTCCACACCAAGATGCAATTACTATTATCTAAATCCAGTTGATCTGAAGATTGTCTATGTTATTATGTGCTAAAAGTACATTTTATGTACACACACATTTATATGCACACATTCATGTGCATACTTATCCCACCTATTGTAAAACAAAGAAATATAAAATCCTTAGACAATTAAATTAAATGTCCATAAATAAATATGTTAGAAGTGATTCTTTAAGAGTCTTTAACACACAAATGTCTGGTAGAGGTCAAAAACAGAAAGGGATATACCTTTACCATAGAGGCTGTTTAGTATAGGATTTTTTTTGACAACTTAAAGTGTTTATAAGTAACTTTTTCAGTGTCGATTAATGTTCAATGTGTATATTATTAAAAGAAGAGAATAGTCATGCATGCCTTTAAAGCATGTATTCCATCCTAGCACTTGGGAGGCAGAAGCAGGCGGATTTCTGTGAGTTTGAGGCCAACCTGGTCTACACCATAAGTCCATGAAGCTAGGGCTACACATCGATCCTCACACATTAGTAGTGGGAGACTTCAACACCCCACTTACAACAATGGACAGGTCATCAAGACAGAAACCAAACAGAGAAATAATGAGTCTAACAGAAGTCATGAACCAAATTGACCTAACAGAGATCTACAGAATGTTTCACCCAAACACAAACGAATACACCTTCTTCTCAGCACCACACAGAACCTTCTCCAAAATTGACCATATAGTGTGACGCAAAGCAAGCCTCAACAGATACAAGAAAATTGAAATAACCCCTTGTATTTTATCAGATCACCATGGAATAAAGCTGGACTTCAACAACAACAGAAAGCCTACACACTCATGGAAACTGAGCAACTCTTTACTGGATGACTACTGGGTCAGGGAAGAAATAAAGAAGGTAATCAACGACTTCTTAAAATCCAACAAAAATAAAGGCACAACATACCCAAACTTATAGGACACAATGAAAGCTGTGCTACAAGGAAAGTTCACAGCTCTAGGTGCATTCAAAAAGTAAATTGTGACAGCTCATATTAGCGAATTAACAGCTGAACTGGAAGAACTAGAAAAAAAAAAGTAGCAAACACTACCAAGAGGAGCAGAAGGCAAGAAATCATCAAACTTTGGGCTGATATCAACAACTTAGAAATAAAAAGAACAATACAAAGAATCAATGAAACCAAGAGTTGGTTCTTTGAGAATAAAATAGACAAACCCTTAGACAAATTAACTAAAAGGCAGAGGGAAAAAACCAAAATCAACAAAATCAGAAATGAAAAGGGAGAAATAACAACAGACATTGAGGAAATCCAGAGAATCTTTAGGTCCTACTTTAAAAAATCTGTACTCCACCAAATTTGAAAACCTAAGCAAAATGGACAATTGTCTTGATAGATTCTGCCTTCCAAAGTTAAATAAAGATCAGGTTAACATATTAAACAGCCCTATAACCCCTAAGGAAATAGAAACAGTCATTAAAAATCTCCCAACCAAAAACAGCCCAGAGCCAGATGGTTTCAGCACAGAATTCTACCAGACCTTCAAAGAAGAGCTAATACCAATACTCTTCAAACTCTTCCACAAAATAGAATCAGAAGGAACACTGCCAAACTCATTCTATGAGTCCACAGTCACCCTGATTCCTAAACCACACAAAGACCCAACACAGAAAGAGAACCTCAGACCAATCTCCCTCATGAACATAGATGCAAAAATACTTAATAAAATACTGGAAAACCGAATCTAAGAACACATTAAAAGTATCATACACCATGAGCAAGTAGGTTTCATCCCAGGAAGGCAGGGATGGTTCAACATATGAAAATCCATCAACACAATTCACCATATAAACAAGTTGAAAGAAAGAAAACATGATCATCTTGCAAGATGCTGAGAAAGTATTGGACAAAATCCAACACCCCTTCATGCTAAAAGTCTTGGAGAGAATGGGCATACAAGGACCATACCTAGAAAATAATAAAGGCGATATACATAAAGCCAGTAGCTGACATCAAATTAAATGGAGAAAAACTTGAGGCATTTCCTCTAAAGTGAGGGACAAGACAAGGATGTCCAATTTTGCCATATCTCTTCAACATAGCACTTGAAGTTCTTGCTAGAGCAATAAGATAACTAAAAGAGATCAAGGGGATACAAATTGGAAACAAAGAAGTCAAACTATCCCTATTTGCAGACAATATGATAGTATACATAAGCGACCCCAAAAATTCCACCAGAGAACTCTTACAGCTGATAGACACCTTCAGCAAGGTGGCTGGATACAAAATTAATTCAAAAAAAAATCAGAAGCCCTTCTTTATACAACAAATAAGTGGGCTGAGAGAGAAATTAGGGAAACAACACCCTTCACAATAGCCACAAACAATATAAAAACCTGGGGGTAACTCTAACCAAGCAAGTGAAAGACCTGTACAACAAGAACTTCAAGTCCTTGAAGAAAGAAATTGAAGAGGCCATCGAAAGATGGAAAGACCTCCCATGCTCATAGATAGGTAGTATCAACATAATAAAAATGGCCATCCTACCAAAAGCAATATACAGATTCAATGCAACTCCTATCATAACACTACCACAATTCTTTATAGACCTGGGAAAAGCAATTCTCTACTTCAGATGGAATAACAAAAAACCCAGAATAGTTAAATCAATCCTGTACAATAAAAAAACATCTGGAGGTATCAACTACCCTGATTTCAAGCTGCACTACAGAGCAATAGTAATAAAAATAGCATTGTATGGTATAGAAACAGACCAGTGGATCAATGGAATCAAATTAAAGACCCAGAAATGAACAAAAATTTGAATGACACTTATGGTCATTTAATTTTTGACAAAGAAGCCAAAACCATACAATGGAAAAAGGACAGCATCTTCAACAAATAGTGCTGGTCCAACTGGATGTTCACTTTTTAAAGAATGAAATTAGACCCATACTTATCCCCTTGTACAAAACTTAAGTCCAAGTGGATCAAAGACCTTAACATAAGGCCTGACACACTAAATCTATTAGAAGAGAAAGTGGAGAAAACCCTCAAACTCATCAGCACAGGTGACAACTTCCTGAACAGAATACCAACAGCTCAGGATCTAAGACCAACAATCAATAAATGGGACCTCATGAAACTGAAAAGCTTCTGTAAGGCCAAAGACACTGTCATTTGAACGAAATGGCAGCCTACAGACTGGGAAAAAATCTTCACCAACCCCACATCTGACAGAGGGCTAATATCCAAAATTTACAAAAAACTCAAGAAATAAAATGCCAAGAAACCAAATAATCCAATCAAAAACTGGGGAACAGAGTTAAACAGAGAATTCACAAAGGAAGAATCCCTGATGGCTGAGAGACACTTGAAGAAATGCTCAGCATCCTTAATCGTCAGAGAAATGTAACTCAAGATGACTCTGAGATTCCATCTCACACCTGTCACAATGGCTAAGATCAAAATCTCATATAACAGCACATGCTGATGAGGGTGTGGAGAAAGGGGAACTCTCCTCCATTGCTGGTGGGAGTGCAGACTTGTGTAACCACTATGGAGGTCAGTCTGGTGATATCTTAGAAAACTTGGAATAGCTCTGCCTTGGGACCCAGCCATACCACTTCTGGGTATATATCCAAATGATTCCTTACTGAATCACAAGGAAGTTTCCTCATCTATGTTCATAGCAGCCTTATTTGTAATAGCTAGAAACTGGAAACAACCCAGATGTCCCTCAACCAAGGAATGGATTAAAAAACTGTGGTACATCTACATAATGGAATTACTACTCAGCTATCAGAAAAAATGAAATCATGTAATTTGTCGCCAAATGGATAGAACTAGAAAAGCTCATCCTGAGTGAGCTAACCCAGACTCAGAAGTATGCATATGGCATCTATTCACTTATAATCAGATTTTAGTCATATAGTACAGGATAACTATGCCCCAAAGGGAACAGGAACATAGACTTTGTGTCCTGTCAATGAGACACTTTGCCCTAGTGATGCTGCCTTGTAGTCCCCCAGTGTATGAGGAGGCTCTTGGCCCTCATAACGCTGCTGAACTGGGGCAGGGGACTGTTATGTAGCGATACTCCACTCCAGAGGAGTGGGATGGAAGGGATGGGGGTAGAGGGTGGGAGGGTGGGACTGGGAGGGGTGGAAAGAGGACACTCTGATAGAGATGTAACCTGAAGTAATAAATAAATATTAAAAAAAAACAAAAAAGGTAGTTACAATGGACCTGTATGGAATAAGCTCATTTATATATAGGCTTCCATATAGAAGACACTATAATTGGATACATACCAAAATACTGAAGATATGTGTATGTGTGCATGGCTTTTTCAGGCACTTGTGTATTTTCTGGGTTTCTGTTGCTTATTAGACATGTTTATTAGATGAGCTGTTGGGTACCCCACACTGCCCTAAACTCCTTTTCCTTATTTTTGTTCTGTCTTGTTTCATTTTGTTCCCCTGAGAGTATGTCATTATGTAGCACATGCTGGCCTTAAGCATGTAATACTCCTGTCTGGTTCCCCTGAGTACTAATATTACAGGTGTGAGCTATTATATCTGGCTATTTCCTTCCTTATTTTGGGTTTGAGTTCAAGATTAACAAATGCTTAGATGCTTGAGGGCAAGTGCATTTTTCCATGTTTATATTGACCACAGTGGGGGACAAACATGGTGCTTCACATGTGTCCCGAATTCAGCGAAAATCTCCACTTAATAACAGAATGGACAACCTCAGTGGGCGTGTAGCTTGAGGAGAGAGCTTTGCTTCCTCCTTGCAGTCATAATTGGACTCCGTCTAGTGGGCATAAAGTACAAAGTTAACTGGGTTATGTTCCTGACATTTGATAGAGAATGTCTTCTGTGAGAATATATAACCCAAAAATGTTCTGAGAGGATTACTGCCCTTCCTTGTTCTTAGAAAGGGAACGCAGGTGCTAAGGAAATTAAAAATCAAAAGTCTGTAACTAAAATGTAAAGACAGTACTTTACTACAGTGGCACATATTCCTGGGAAAACTCAGTCTTCATCCTGTGTGTTGTTGACCCTCTCTCTTACCTTGAGTTTTTAGTTGCCATATACAAACGAAGCATCTCCCTGAAAGAGCTGGATCTATTTGCCCATGGGTTTATGAGTCATGTTTATATATGTTATAAATCCTTTTCAGGAATTACAAGGATACCTTGCTCTGCTTTTCCTAAGCTGTTTGTTTTTGTTATTACTTTACATATTGTTCTGTGTGTCCAAGATACTAGAGATCTGTGCATTTGGCTCAGCAAATGTCCCCTCTACATTTTCTATATTAATGTTGAATACCACCGCTCATAAACTGTAGCAAAACTAACATTCGACCCCATGTCAGGGTTTTAACCATTTCTGTGAGTCGAGTATTTAACCTTGAACAAATATCCAAGGCATTGCCACACACAATGGAATAGAACTTGTAAAGGATTGGATTTCTTCATCCCTAAATTTTGTGGAAAAAAAATTTAAAAAAAAGAAGAAAAGAAATAAAATATCAATCAATCTCCACCATAGAGGCTAGTTTGAGAAATCAACTGAATCCTGGAGATAAATTCATATTGTAAAGTTTGTATAGTGTATACAATAATTTAAAACAAGTGTTGAATTGATCAGTGTTAACTGCTTTACTTAATGTCTCCATAATTAATAGCCATCTCCTCTGAGACCATAGATTCAATTTTATTTAAAAGGACTTTGATTGATATCTTCCAAATATTCTAACTGTCCCAAGTCTTCTCATCATCTGAAACCACATTTCCATTTAAGTTTCCTGATGAAATGACGTAGCCCAATGTCACGAGTGGAAAAGTGGTACAATTCCTAGAAATACATTTGGGAAGAGAAGTCCTACTTTTCAGTCCACACCTATTGAGGTTTTTTTTTTTTCCCCTGTGCACAGCTTCTCCAGACTCCTCTTTCCTAGAACATTTCACTCATATATCAGTCTTTTTCTCTGCCTTTCCCTCCTCCCAAAGACCATCCACGTGAAGTGTTTGCATGAAGCAAAGTTTAACCTGTTAGCCTTTGCATGAAGTAGAAAATAGCCCACCATCATAGGAAGTAAGAAACATCTAAAAATGAGAACTATTATCTCTTTAAACTTTAAGTCTCTTGTCCATCCTCATTCCAGGCAACTACTCACAAGACATTTATTCCTTAGATGCTAAAGCAAAAGTGTAGACACCCAATTTCACTATCTCCATAAAAGTCTAATTTTATAACCATTTTTATTATGCAGAATGATGTTATTCTTTTCTTTTAATTATTTTCAACAATAGGTCAAAGGATTTTGCCTTTCTTTGGAATTAGGGTCCCTCAAAGTATTTTCATAAATAAAGGAGTTAACATCCTCTAAATTTTATCATCCTTAGTAATTAATAGATATTTTTATTTGTCTTAGACTTCTCAGGGTTCCATTTCTTTAGACAGTCTGGTGAGTCAGTGATGCTGACTTTAGATGTTCTCACTAAAGACACTATGTTTTTACTTTCCTGATCTGTACAAAATCTTATCTTCTGTACAAAACATCAAGCAACATGATCAGTGGGATATGGGGCATGGGGTGTGGGCATCTTATTCTTCTGTCAGTCTCTGAGATTGCATCTGTAGTCAGTCACAATAGTCAGCCCCAACAGAGGAAACAGTTTTTTCAAAGCCATGTCAGGGCACCAGAATTCCATGGGTAATAGACTTCTGGAATAGACAGTTCCACAGATGGAGTATCCAGGGATATAATGAAACCATCTGCCAAGCACAGACAACTATGCTGGGAAAGTGACAAAGAGTGTCATTTAATTTCCATGGATTTACTTACAATCATGGTAGTTATAATTGTGTGTGTTAGAGAGAGGCATGTGTTCATATAATCACCTGTATGAGTGTCCATGTATGTGCAGGCCCGAGGTCTATGGCAGGTCTTCCTCCGATGTTCTCCACATTATTCTGTGAGATAGGGTATCTCTCACTGAACCTAGAGCCCACTGATTGACTAGACTAGATGGCCAATGAGCTCAAGGGATTAGTTTGTCTGGGACTCTCAGTGATGAATTAGAGATGCATGCTTCCATATCCTGTAGAAGGGTGCTAGAGGCCCGAACTCAGGTATTCGTGCTTTCATGACAGGCCCTTTACTGATTGAGTCATCATGTTTTTATCATATTCAGTATAATGTTTTGAAGTATATAGTTATTGTGAAATTAGCTATCAATGTGGTAGTGACACCTCTGAGAATTAAAAATACAATTATCAAAGGACCCAACAATCCCACTGCTTGTTACTGATTCATAGCAATCAAATCAATATGCAGAAGACACATTTATGTCATATGTTTGTTGTAGCAGTACACAATAATTAAGTCAAGGAATCATCCCCAGGAACCCCAGGGATGAAGATAGGGACAATATGGGACACAGTGGAATAGTACTGTGTCATAAAACAAATGAAATCTTGTCATTGCAACAACATGGATGAACAAGAATATTATGTTAAGTGAAAAAGGCCAGGCAAGCACAGTTATAACTTTTAAAAGCATACTACTCCACAGTTCAGAACACAGTTCTAAAATTGTGCATAGTACATGTAATTATTCTTTCATTCCAGATGTTTGACTTTTCCTAGGGTCATCTACTTAAAATTGATATGGCTTCAAATACACTTTCTACACAGCACCCCACTCTACACCCATTTGTTTCAGAACTTGTGATAGAATGAAATACATTGCCCATGTCTGTGTCCCTTTCAATAATGGGACCTGATGCTAAAAGATATCCCAGAAGACAGGGTCTGAGAAGGCAAAACCATCACCTCAAACATCCACCTTTAAGGTTGGCCATGCCCTACTCCTCTTGAGAACCATTTAGTAACCTGCCATTCATAAATATGTCCAGCCCCTTTTAAAATCCATTTATATTTCCTGCTGGAATCACCTTTTAGGATAATGAGGTCCCTTGTTTTATTACCTCTGTGTGAATTAGTGTTCTCTTTCATTTGTCCTTAGCTGACCTCCTCATTTGCCCAAGGCTAATGGACCCTTAACCACCCTTAAGTCGTCCACCTAAGATGACAGAAGATTTAGAATATGAACATTATTAGACCTACTGATTCCTTGCTCTTCAACAAACATTGGTAAATGTTGGGTATGGTCGGGACTGGTTAGATGCCCTTTTGTACTTGAATTCAGATGGCCAGTACATTTGGAGGCTAAAGACCAAACAGTGACAGTCTCTCTAGCTCTGTAGTAGATTAACTGTTGTCCTGCACTAAGCATGTCTCCTAACCTATCATTCAGTTTGAGTTTGTTTCCATGGGAAGACTTTGGGAATGGATAAAGTTTCATACAACCATTAAACTTAAATAAGGACATAATTTTAAAGTCACCATTTTTCAGAAAAAAAATATAAGGAGCCTGAATTCAGATACAGGAAAAGGTGCTAGATCTTCCCTGGGAAGAGACTAGGCAGCCGTCACAGAACCAGAAGCAAGCCTCATTACTGAAATTGGTATATAAAGTCAAGCTGATTTCCAGGCAAGTAACTTTTCTTAGCCTTATGAGAAAATCAATATGCATTTTGGCCTGAGGAAAATACTCTCAAACTGCACTGAAGGAAAGCAATAACCTCCTTGTTCTATATGTACCTCATTTACTAAGGTGCCACAATGCACAGTTAATGTTTTTTTTCTATAGCTAATCTCTAATTCTACTGTATGTCAGATTCTTTTTTTTCCTTTTGCCAAATTATTATCTTACTGTCTTGGTCTGGCTTCTTATGTCTACAGCCCCTTTTGGTAGTTATACTGGTTTCCTTTAAAAATTTCTATAATCAGCAGTTTTGACCTGCTCCATTTCTGAAGTGGGCTGGTTCACCCCTCCTAAAGCAAGCTGGTGATTGCCTGCTCTGGGGGTCACTGTATTGGTGTTGAACATTGCATGGACATCTGATTGGCTTGGTGCATTATAGCTCAGAAATCCTACACTCTGGTGATCCTCTTGCCTCAGCCTTCTGAGTAGCAGGGTAACAAGCTTGGCCGATCTGCTGTCTAAATATTTATCTTCCTAACCCATAGATCATTGCTACTCTCATTCTAATCAGAGAAGTTTCTCTCTGCCATGATCACTGTCAGATAAGTAGAGGCTGTGTCAAATTGTTCATGGAAACTCATTAGAATATCTGTTTACCACTGTCTCCTATTAATTGGAGGAAAAAAATAAAAGTGAATAGATCAATGTCTTCACAGTTGACCTGAAGAGGTTGCTCTGTTTCTAATTAGTCTCTTGTCTTCCCAGTGAGTGGTGACCACAATGTATGATGGGGGTTATGCCTGTAGGATTGGGTAGGATTTAGGTTCTGCCAGGGTTGGAGTGGACATCACTCTGCTAAAGAGAATTAGCTCTGGTTCTACTGCTAGAGTTCTTACCTCCTGTTTTTACCATCAGCATCCTCTAAAAGTGGGAGTTCTGGTCAAGGGTCTGTTCAATAAGGCAGCATTCCTACTGTCTGTCTCTCTGCAGCGTATCTGCCACTACCACCAAAAAGAACAATACTTTTTAATGTCACTATTCATATTTTCAACAGATTAAAGATTTAACTTTGAGTTTTCCTTAAAATCACCCATGATCCATCTTATTTATATTCGGTATTAGGTACTGTGCAGTTTATCAATGTAATAATGAACTTAAAATGGTGAAGTCACACCAGTCTGTAGGTTTGTAGAAGTGCATATTTTGATGCATCTGTTTGGGATGCCTGGCTCCATCTGCTTGCTGTCTATAATGATATCTACAATGCTCTGCCCAAGAATATAAATCTTCTCCACATAGACTTGCTAGAAATGACTGAATATAAACTTAGCCTGTATTAGATATAGCTACAGCTCTGCAGACACATTTAAGCTCCTTTAAGCAACAAATTGAAGCTATCACTCTAGCTAGAAGTTGTATCTGTCTATTGTCCTTACTAGTAATTAATTAAAATGTAAAAAATAAAATAAAATAAAAAATCTTCCTAAAACAAAGCCTTCATGGACATTAACCTTCAGAAGTGTGAGCACATAGAGAACAGTGTGTCTCAGCCATTGGTGACACACAGAAGCATTTGGGAAGAACAAGCGCTGAGTCATTTTAAACTAACCAAGTACTATAGGCAGTTATCACTGCAATACATTATTTATCGCCAGGGCCTCCTGATGCCTATGCTTACTGAGGAACCCTCCTGTGATATTGAAGGCCAAAGCAGCGCCTCTCCCTAACAACAGTGTTGTATCTTTGGCAACTCGAGCAGGGACTCAGAAAATCAATACCACTTCATGAGCCAGGTCTTGGTCTTCTCCCTTTACGAGGATTCTGTCAATGCAAGGGGCCATTACTGTACTTTAAAGGCATGATATAAAATTGCTCCGACAAGATATAAGACACACCGTTTGCAAGAACCTGGTGAGAGTATTTTAGTCAAAGTTAAATAGTTTCATCACGTAATTACTTCTATTGGCAAAGCTCCAGCGGAAAGCACTCTCGGAGGTATGTGCTTTCTATCCTGGGTGGGGACTGTCAGGGACATCTAAGGATTGGATTCAGGTTGTTCTAAACAAGGTCAAACTGTTAAAATGGAGGTAGAGCCTAGCATCTCACACCATTGGCAGGGAAATCACAACAGTGTTAAGTTGTTGCTCTTGTGCACTTTTTTTTCCTTCCCCAACTAAGTGGTCTGAAAATAGCTTTATTCCTATGGATATAGAATATTTCATCATGATTTGCAGTCTGGTAACTCATTTTCTAAGGATTGTTTAGGATTTATTCAGGGAGAAAAGGAAACTCTTTTGGTTCCTTTAACTGACCTCCATTATATGACAAAATTTAACTTTTGTGTTCTGTGAGGTTTTATGTGTTCCACTAAAACCATTAGCTAGTTGTCTCCTCATGATAAAATTTAATCACATATAATACCTTAAAAGTGGATGACAGTTTTGTGCCTACTTAAGTTTGCTTTCATTTAAAATATGTGGCTGTTATATAAAAACAAAAAAGCTCTGGGGGGCGGGGAGACAGGTAAGGAGTTGACACTAACAGCCAAATATCTGTAACTGTTGAGCCTTTGGGTTTTGCATGAGAAGGATGAAGAACTCTCACAGAAAGCCTGCTTTGGATTTAAGAAATGGGTGAATGCTAAGCCATGAACCCCACTCACACTGCAACTGATAATGGAGTACACCCAAGCTCTGAATTTTGCTTCAGTCCCACAAGAGCTACATGACTGCTATGAGATACTGCCAATTTAACAACAATTTTAATAATAACAACAGCAAAGAGGCTCAAAGAACATGCATGTACATCTTGTAAAAATGCCGGGTAGAAACTAATCATATTAGTCTCTTTGTAGTCTTTCACAATCCACTACGAAGGAACATGGTCCAAGTGTGGATTAGTTGATAAGGACGAGAAGAAAAGTTATTTTCTACGCATCTCATCCCACTTCCACCTACAGACTTCCAATTATGGCATTTCTTAGTGGCCACACAGACTTATTTTAGAGTGATTCTATTATACTATGAATGTTCAGGTCTATTATTGGACTCGCTGGAGCTAATGATTTGGAGTTAAGTAGTACCTTTCTTCCTGGTCCATAGCCATTTTTCTGGATTGCCTAATTTATTTTCTCTCTGTGCTTTTAGTAGGAAGTAGGAAAAGACCCAAGGTCATTCAACCCTTTTTGCTCAGAAGGACAATCTTGCCCCTCAGAATGGAGACAATAAACAAAGGGCTGTATGTATTCTAATTGTAGTAGATAATGGAGGTTGGCCAGATCTTTAATTGTTGGGAGTCAGGCAAAATATATATGCTGTTCTTCATGACACTTTTAGCAACTAGAAAAGAAGTCAACATAAACACTTGGTGAATGAATGAGTGAATGAAGAGACAGATCAAATGATCATTCTAGTCATTGAGAACTTCTGCCAGAATTATACCAACCCTCCAGGATAGTACAAATCAAAGCAGGGTTATTAGCAGACTACCTGCAAATACAAGTGTGGATATGTTCTTCATCCAAAGAACTGTCTGTTGCCTTAGGTGTATGTATGGATGCTTCACATAAATAGGACTTGTCACCAGCTCCACTCCAAAAATATCCCTGCCTTTACAGGGATGCAGAAACATATACATACATACATACATATATATGTACAAACACACACACACACATATATATATATATATATACAAATATATATATATAAACAAAGTTTTCTTTCCACAGTGAAACATAGGTCAGGGATGGAAATGTCCCTAGAGTATTATTAGAGTAAACTTGGCTATGAGGAGAGACAGGTTTACAATGAAATTGATGAAGTTAGCTACATAGCTCTTCATCAACCCAAATGCTAAAAGGCCCTGGGGAAGACATGGGTTTCCATGAGCTTACCTTTTTGTTTGCTGGTTGGTTTTGTAATTTTGTAAAGATAAGCTATTTATAGGCTGTATTTTTTTTTTTAAGAGCACTACCCCTGTCATCGTGTAGTTTTCTGGCCCTCTACATCCCGAATATCACCTGGCAGTGGAAGTAAATTTATTCTAAAGTCTCAGGGACTTATAATCATTATGCACATTTTGAGAATAGGTCTACCAGTTTTGCGTTGTCAGGAAGCCAAAAAAAAAATCATAAAAGGCCCTCATATTAAATCCAAATAATTTGACCAGAAATTAAATTTCATCAGTTCCATTCCTTATCTATTGGCCAGAATGAATATAGTTCAACTTAAGGACAAGAGAGGTGAAGATTTATGTTTGCCTATGAGGGACAAGGAAATGATGTGGGGAGGTACTCATGTCTAGTTTCCAGAGCAGCTCTCAGGCACTGTTTTACACACACATACCTGAAGGAAGGAAGCTGTGATGCTGAAGACCATCAGAGTACTAATTCCTCATTCTCAGCATACCGACTTCAGGCAAATATGTTCTGTGCTCTAAAACTGCACTGAAAAGACATAGTAGAGAGAGGGAGGGATGACCAGTCTTAGGTATTACCAGTGCCAAAGGATTGCAGAGGTGTTTGGACACTGAAGTAGTTTTATTCCTGATGCTCTACAGAGCAAACTCCTTATTAGTCAAGCTCTCTCCAAATATTACTTCTGTTTAGTTTCTAACTTTCTTGCCATGCCACTTCGCCAAACTGCAACCATGAAGAATAAGTGTTCCCAGAGCCAGCACACACAGGGCTATACTTGCTTTTGGCCTGAACCCTTCCATCCTACACCAAAATCTTTTTATTCTCTTCTCTGTCTGAACGACTCTCTTTTCAAGTCAACATTCAAACACCATCTCATGGATGCAAACCCACCTGAGAGTTTCTGGTTTTAAAACAGGTTTTACTCTTGTGTAGCCTTCCACCATTAGCCGGTCATTCTCTCCCATGTGTGACACCAGTGTTTACCTTGGCCTTAGAAGGCCATCAGAAATTATGTGTTTGCTTACAATGAATGAAGGGAGAGTGGCAAGGGGGCATGGTTCTTATGTAAAATATTGGGATTTCTAATGAAGTTCAGATATAAGGTGACCTGAAGCATAAAGGAACAAATCAATGCAAGTGACTCCAAAATTTAAAAATAGAACAATAATTATCTTTTATTTTACTTTATTTTTTTATTTTTGCTATGCAGAGATTGCTTACTCAGGAACATATGCCCACATCTCTCTGCATATCTAAATGTTGTAATTTTCAATTTGTTGTTTAGTGAAGGTGCTTTCATAATTGGGATGAAGTGAGAAAACTCCATGCTCACTGCCCTTAAATGCCACTTTGTCACCTGGGCAATGCAATGGTCCAAGCTTTCAAAGGTGTCTGAATGACTTCCCCCCAGAGGGACCAAGCAGAAAGGGGATGTGCTTTGTAACACTACAGGGTTACTGACCTTCCATTGTACCCAATCTGCAAATGTCAAAGCCATGGGCATCTTTAGAGAGAAAGCTACTATTTAAAAACAGATGTTTAGAATAGAGGGCCTTGAGAGCTGCCCTCTCCCAAGACATACTTGCCAGCCATTCTGCAAAGCACTAAATACAAAATGGGAATCATGTCCCTATCTTCTTTCCTCTTTAAGACTAAAAGCAGGATGCAAAATGAGATTTAACCTTTGTTTACCCAGTAAGATTAAAGAATCAATCCCCAAAAAGAATCCTAAAACAAGAAAAGATGAAATAGCCTAACATTGAAATAAGAAAGTGGATGCAATAATGCCATAAATGGAGCTGTGCCTGTGATTCTTCTTTTTTTTGGGGGGGGGAGGGGTTCCATAAGCAGGCTGAACTTCATCCATTTGACAGATGGAAACTCATCATCATCATCATCATCATCATCATCATCATCATCACAACAACACAGTTGTAACTCTGATGACCTATTAATAAAATTGACACTCTCCCAAAGGTAGATGGGAAAGACTAGACTGGATGTGGAATTCTGTCTTGGAGGGACTCATAGAGGCTAACTGTTATAGCTTCAACTTTCCCAATGCTAGTGTGTCATGAAGGAATCTTTACCCTGAAACATCTGAAAGTTTATCTTATTCATTCAACAAATAGTTTTAGGTGCCACACTGTAGCAGAGTGCTAAAGATGGGGCTGTAGAGACATGTAAGTTCATCAGTGCTGAGTGACTTCCCAGACTGGTGACTACACTAGAGTAGAGTACATAATGGGCACTTAGTGTTGAAAATCCTGGAATCTTGGGAAGAAGCTCCTCACAGGATCTATACTGGTTTGGATGAGAATCAACATTTAGAGATATGTGAAAAGCATGACATCAACCAAGTAAGCATCAAAACAGAGATTATTCACTGGGGATTAGACTGCAGGCCTAGGACCCGATGCCACAGTGGGAAATTGTTGCTATGAACTTGGAAAGGTTCTGTTCTGCTCTGAGTGTACCTTGGCAGAGGGGCCTGGGTCATGACCAGGTAGAAAAATGGAGGCTTTTCCTGCTCCCAGCATGGATGGAGCTGAGGATGGCAAATGGTTCTCTCTTTGCTTGTGATATGGCAAATGTATTTCCCAGGAGAGAAAGCTAATAAGAGAGAATCATTAAGATGCAAATCTTCTCTGAGGAGGAAACAAATGAATGAGGGATAAATGACCAACACAGAGCCATTTCTGCAATACCGGAGTGGCAGGTGTAGGGGAAGGAAGAGAGACAGATGGAGAATGTGGGTTCTGTCTTGCTGTGCAGACCACATCCACACCTCAGCCATACTAGATAGCTGAGTTAGAAGTACTACCTCAAGGCAGGTATTGTCCAGCTTAAACAAAAGTCAGATAATTAATATTTATAAAACAAAAGACAATGAAACCAATCATTTTTCAGGCTAACTTTAAAGGAGAAAATTAAAAAAAAAAGAAAGAAAAACTACATGGATGACCTCATTCCTCCCAACTGCAGGAATTCTTGGCACTGGGGACTGTTTTCAAGACCCCCAGGACACTAAACTGTATTTGTACCCCTTTTCTACAATGCATGGTGCTGCCTACCTCTGTGTTCCTTATAAGATCTCTAAATTATTGATAATGCAGCATGAATGCTGGGTAAATAGTAATTGTTTTGTTTACAGAAAAAAATGACAAAAGAAATATCTGTTCACATCAATGGTTTTCCAAATATTCTCAATGCTCAGATGGTTTGAGGCAGAAATATGGAGGGCTGATGCCCTCAAGTCTCCTACTGTGGCCTGAAGCAGCTGCAGACAAGATGTGAAGGGGTAGGTAAGTCTTGATATCTTTACAACTATGAGAGACTTGACTCCAGGGCTATATTTCAGACCTCTGCCTTGGATAGTCACAGTCTGTGTCCTCAAGACCAGTGACACCAGTATCACCTGGGAACTAAGTAAAACTGTAAATCATCAGGCCTAGTGTGATCTTTCTAGATAAGAAACTCAGAGTTGCCAGTCAGAGCCTCTTACTTATTTTCAGTGAGAGAACCAGCTTCTTTCCAACTCATGCGGTGCATTGTTAAAGGCAAGCTTTCAGGACAGGAAATTGTAAGAGCTTCCCCTTTGTCCAAACAGAAGGGAAGTTTCATGAAGGCATGTTCTTAACTTCAGAAGATCCTCTGTGTGTTTCCTTGCTTGCTTTACAGACTGTTTTTGTGATGCATCAGCTGAAACCAATATGAAAGCAATCCACCCTGCCTGCCTATAAATTGATCATGTAGAGAATTCCAGAAAACACTCAGAGCAGTTCTGGTGAAGGAGAAATTTGTGGATGACAAGCTCGGTTTCCTTAATGGAAAACCAACACGCCTTTCTTCAGCAAATGGTGAGCAGTGGATTAAAAAGGCATTAAACGGCCTCCGTTGCCATTTCAAGTGTGCATTCAAATTCAAGACAGCATTTAAAATATTAAAACATCCAGTGAGTTTATTACTAGCTCATTTAAAATGGCGACCATGAAAAATTTAGTTTAAGCTACCCAATAAAGGCTCAGGGGATGCTTAAAAACACACAGACAGATAACTGAATTTTTAAAGGGAGTTCCTTATTAACTTTTCCCCTCATCTGTTACCATAGCTATTTTCCAGCTGTATAAACAGTCTGGAGAGTATGCCCTGAATGAATTCACCGTTCAGAAAACAACATAATTACAGCCATTCCAGCAAACTGAGTGCCAAAAAAGTTACAAATTAATTGAAGGTTAGCATTGAAAATTAAATCCTAGTCAGCTTGAAGTCATCGTTTAAGCTCCTTCCTATAGAATTAAGTAGGAAATTCACTCCGTATCAGTTTGGTTGACAGAGTTCCAAAGATCAGGTGGACAAATGGCCTCCTCTCCAACCAGCACTTTCCTGTGATCTGATATTGCTAATTTCAAGGGAAGCCTGCCAATAGTATCTCACAACAGGCTGCCTATGATTTATGCAACACACAGGAGCACTTCCTCCTCTCCTCTAAGTATCTAGTGATTAGTAAAATATCAATTCATCTTCCTCTGAACTGTTGTGATCAAGGCCGTTGAGTGATATTATCATTTTTTTTCTTCTTTTTATTTTATTATTCTTTCAGACTTGGAAAACATTTGTAAAAATGGTACAAATAATCCACGTACAAACTTTATCCAGAATCTTTACATGTTAGCATTTGTCAAGTACTAATTAGTGTTAAAAAGTTCAATTATCAAGACCAGGGAGTTAATATTAAAATGCAGTTATTATATAGTTGGAAGAGTTTGTCTAGTCTCACCAGTTGTTCCCTGAATGCCCTTTTGCTGGACTAAGAATCCCAGCAGTGATATAACCGGCATTCATCATTTTTCCTTAATTTCCACTACTCTGATGGGAGTGGCCATAAGGTCCTCCACAGTGCACTGTGAGTCAAGAGAGGTGATACTGGCCTTAAAAAAAAAGGGACAATTTAATATAAAATCAAAATAAAACCAAACATTAGACATTGGAAAATACACTAAACTGGTACCTATTTTAGATAGGAAAGAAATAAACAACATTGCTTAGATTTGAAAAAAAATACTTTAATGATGATGACCTCAACTCTGAGGTCTTTGCTTCCAAACAGTAATCATTCCTGGCAGAGATAAATAACCAGAGAATTTATGTGCAGCTTTCAAGATTGTCTTCGTGGTCAATGGCTTTATTCCTATCACTTAAACAATGAATGATAAACAGCCAGGGTTCACCTATAATTGGGATTGGGATCACAGGTGAAACTTTCCTGAAGTTTTGGAACAAGCAGGCCCTTTCCCGCGGTCAGTTCCAAATCTGTTGACAGTGAAAAACTCACCAAACCACATATTAAATAAAAGTTAGGAGACTATTTACCAGTTGAAGTACTTCTGCTTTTTAGACTGCTTTGAAACACAATGTATCAGAACATACTATGAAACACTTGGCAGAGAATCAGAAAATTGTGCTCAAGGTATTTCTGCATACTAATTGTTCTCCATTTACTTTATTTCTTTAGTAGTGAACTTCATCTCCACAGTTCACTCAAATCCATATTCTGTTGGATTTTTAGCTTCTTGGGTCTAAAAGACCACTAGAAGTTCATAGTTCAGCACCTTAGCTGACATATTCATCCCTTAAAACATCCAACAGACATGTGGGGACTTCCAGATCACCCAGGCTACTGAGCTTTAGGAGAGCACAGAACTTCACCACCCACCCCTACTGACCGCAAAACCTTGACTTTACACAGACTGCTCCAATGTCTGCCTTCTCCTGTTACTCACAGTACTTCATCCATATCATCTGAAAGAATATTTCTAAAATGATCTGAAGTGGCCTTAGTCTAGTCTGAGGAGGACCTCATGAAGGCTCATGTTACACATATGTCTATGGGTCACACCAGGGTTGAATCTTGCTGGGCTTTCAGAGTTAATAAATAGACTTTGTCAGCTTTGCCACTACTATTCAGCTTCTCTGCACAAAAGCCTAGGTACTGGTGTCCTAAGAATACAAATTCGCCGGGCGGTGGTGGCGCACGCCTTTAATCCCAGCACTTGGGAGGCAGAGGCAGGCGGATCTTTGTGAGTTCGAGGCCAGCCTGGTCTACAAAGTGAGTCCAGGACAGCCAGAGATATTCAGAGAAACCCTGTCTCGAAAAACCAAAAAAAAAAAAAAAAAAAAAAGAATACAAATTCATAGCTACCTATTTTGGACTCTCATCATTATATTTGACCCTTCATATATATGGCTGCAGCCTTCTGGTAGCTTTTTTGGAAGTGAAGAAAACACATGAGTTCTCTACCTTTTCTTGCCATCTATAATCAGAAAAACTAGTCATTCTTTTAGGGTAGCTACCAGTTAAAACAATGGATAGAAACATAACCACTGTTGGAAATACGGGTACAGTCAATTCTCTGAAAGTAAACTTCATTTTGTTACCTACCACATGCTGCCATGGAATTAACAATTTCTAAAGTACGTGTCTATCATTTTATCTATATATCCTCTTACCAATTCTGTTCATCAAATAATCTAGATTTTACAAACCGTGATGCTGAAAGCCTGGCTCACAAGATCTAAATCCTCTCTTATTGATTATTCTGTCAATAACAGAATGGAGAAACTTCACTTGCCAAGTCTTGACACCACGGTGGGACATTCAGGATAAGTTGTGAACATATCCCATGTTCCACTCCATGTAGTCAGAACTACATCAGACAACCAGCCAGTTCCCACCATCACAAAAGACAGCTGGCTTCTGAACCAGCCTGAAATGCAGCACCCGTATTTCCCTCCTGATACTGGATATATTGGATACCTTTCCATTGCTGTGATAAAGTACCCTGACAAAGAAAGAGTTTACTTTGGCTCACTGTTTCATAGAGTCCATCATGGGGAATAAGACACAGCACTATGCACAGTGGCAGGAGCAGTCAGTTACCTGGTCATATCACATCTATGCTCAGAAAACAGACAGAGAGAACACAAATGGAGTCAGCTTATAAACCTCAGAATGTACCCCTAGTGACATGCTTCCTCTAGCAAGGCTCCATCACCTAACAATGCCATAACCTTTGCAAACAGCACCAACATCTGGGGAACAAACACAGGAGCTTGTGGGGGACATTTCACATTCAAACTACAATACCTTATACTACTACTACTACTACTACTACTAATAATAATAATTTTATGTTATATTATATATGGTTATTATGATATATTAATATTAATATAATGTAATATATAACACTATGCATAATATATAATGTATAATATATAAATATTATATAATATAATTTATAAATAATATTATTATTACTAATTTTGAGACAAGGCCTAGAACTGTAGCAATTCTCCCACCTCAGCCTTCCAAATACTCTACAATGCCCATCACATTTTATTTCTCTTTTAATTTTAAAAGAATATTCTATACATATCAGTTACACTTATTTGCTAGGACATTCTCTTGGCACTGTGTTTCCCTCTTTTATACATTGTCTCTTCAGAGGAAGATTTATTTCTCACCAAAAGCCTGTATTATGGTTTTTCCATCCACAAAACTTCAGAAGTCTCTATCTATGAGGTTATATTTACTTCCAGGGTTAAAAATATAAAATTTATTTACACTTTTCACACTCTAAATTATCAGTAATCTGCTGACATACCACATTCTCATTTCATGTCTATGAATATAAAAATATTGAATCAATACCTAATGAATTATATATATATAATGTATGATACATATACACACATGTATAATATACATATATGCAGCACACACATATATACATATATATACACACAAATGTTTGCTTACTACTCATATAATGGATTTTTTCTTTCATAAGAAAAACAAAATGAAAATACAAAACACTCATGGTGCAAATATATATTCTTTGGAAACAATCTGAAACCACTTTGTGCGAATCACCCAAAGGGCAGAAGTGAGGGATGCTTTTGTTAATTAGCACTATGGGGCTGAATTGAACCAAAGATCTTAGAGATGATGCTAATGAGTTGTCAGCTAATATTGGTAAGATGATTGTAGATTTTTAATTTAAAAGTACTTTGCCAATGCAAAGTACAAGGATTTCAAATTTCCTGTGCCATCTGGCCCTCTACATAAGGGAGTGATTTCAACAAAGTTTAGAAAAATTGATAGATAGAGATAAATAGATAGAAAATGTATTCCTTTGTTTTCTATTTCAAAGATTATTTTTTGCCTCCTTGGGGGTCTATGAAATTCTGCTTCACTCATTGCTCAGACTCCGGCAAGTAAAACAATACACTGGAGTAAACAACTAAAGAGTATCATACAAGTATGTGGTCCACACTGTTACAAACAGCGCTGTGCTGCTGAGCCAGTCCCTTCATTACTGGCAGGCTACCTCCTACAAGAGTCCACTGTAGGGTTCATCCTAGCG
>CAJQZJ010032798.1:3577342-3597629 GCA_907164525.1 Lophiomys imhausi
TATCTGTGGCAGGCTACCTCCTACAAGAGTCCACTGTAGGGTTCATCATAGCGATGATATCTATGGCAGGCTACCTCCTACAAGAGTCCACTGTAGGGTTCATCATAGCGATATCTGTGGCAGGCTACCTCCTACAAGAGTCCACTGTAGGATTCATCCTAGCGATGATATCTGCTTATTTAATACTTACTTCAGGAACATCCTTCATCTTCTCTTAACATTTCACTTTCAGAGTAACCAGATAAAACAGGACCTAACATAAACTGCATTCTAAAGAAGGACAAACTCAGTTACAAAGTTTAAGTTTTTCTTTACGATTCAATGTCATGGCCATGACCCAGGACCAGTCACCAGCATGCCTGGTACTTATACCCTACCCTTAGTCCCCACACCATAACACACAAGTTGGGGAGACAAGTGACAAAAACTTGGACAAGGCCTCAAATACAATAGGAACTCACACACGAGTGCTTTGCTTGACATCATCCCACTGAACCTTCTTTCAGGCTTTGCTCCTTTAGAAAATTGCTTCCTCCCTTTGTGAATGAAGCAAGAGTAGTCTAGAGATGGATATAAGAACTAAACTATTGGTGTCAGGATGTCTGTGAGCTTTGATCATAAACATTTTCATTTACTTTGTTGTGTTTGAGTGGGAAGACAATCCGTTCCCTGCTTCGCTGTAAGAGAACATGACTAGCTGTCAATCAGTGCACACCCATTCTGTCTATTTGCTAAGCTCTTCATCGTATGGTAGGAACATTGGTATCTTTGGGGGAATTCAGGTGCTTTCAGTGAGTCATTTTAAAACCAGGAAGAGAACTGGAAAGATGGTTCAGTCACTAAGGTGGTTGCTGAGCTAGAATGATGGCCTGAATTTGGGTCTGAAGCACCCACACAAAGAAGCTGTATCATGTGGTGTGAACCTGTAATTGTAGCACTGGGCAGGCAGTCCAGGTAGATTCCTGGAGATTGTTGGCCAGCTGTCCCAGCTTAATCAGTGAGATTCAATGAGACCCAGTCTCAAAAAAGTAATGTAAACACTGAGTGAAAAACTGTACTTCCCTTCTTCAAATAAAATGTCTGACTAATCATGGTCTGTTTGTTATTTTATGTTTCATATCTTTCTCATTTTAGACCCTACCAGGCAAGAAACATGAGGTATCTACAAAATCCTTTGCCTCATTTGGAGAAAACCAATAGTAATTTTGCTCTCCATATTGTTGTATCCTTGGCCACTTGACCCAGGCTGAGCCACACTACCACACCTCAATGCTTCCTTTCATTTAGCACTGACTGTCCGCCTACTGTGTGCAAGTAGGTAAAGAACAGAGCCCCAAAGCATACTCTACAGAGGACCGGTCCTTCTGAGTTATCACTCTGCCTTTTTCTAAAAGATGAAGGATGCGTAAAGGACATATAAAACTTTAGTCAATAAGTCCATTATTATGATTGGCTGAAAACCATAAAATGCATCCATCAAGCCATTGTTTTGCATCTTGTGTTAAATTATGGTGATAAATAGTCCTCTATCTGTGATGTCACCTACTAATCTATTCCAAAAACTGTTCACCACCACCATTATGCATCACTCATGTGCCTGCCAGCTTGCTAAAAAAATAAAGACTTCTACATGATAAAGCCAGACAAGACTGTGCCTGACTCTGCAGACACGAATACTATCTGTTATTTTCATGTCATACTGTAAAACAATTGCTTCTGCAGTTCCCAAAGTTATCTCAAGTGTGCAGTAATGTGCTCAATGCTCAGCTCCAGGCATTGTCACTCATGTACTTTTAATTGTTTATAATTCCTACCGAAGCTGGATGGAGTCCATTTGTACCCACGCTGCTTTGTAAGTACTGGGTGACATATTTTTGCCACCTTGCTCTGGGTTGGTTAATCCTATTGACAAGCCTTTAACATAGAAATTTGGTGTGGAATGCCTTAATATTCTCAGGAGCTATGTAAAAAGACATGTGGCAGTTGTTATCGGTATGTTTGGGATTTAGGTCTGATTTTATACAAAATGTTCTCATACAATTAGGCACTTCTTGAGCTCTTAGAAAATGCTATTTATTAAAAGGAAATTAAGAAAAATGTTCAGGCATCTTAAGCTCTAGTCAATATACATAATCTGTTTTAGACACACCCATCAGTCATGCACACACATACACACATGCACAGATTACACATACACACTCACTACACACAGATACACACACACACACACACACACACACACACATACACACACCCGATACCCTCCAGTAGCTTTTTCTCTCACACATGTATACATGTAACAGCCACATTGTGGTTCTCCTCATCAACAATAAATTAATAAATATAAGTAGCCTCATTTTTCTCAACTCAGAATCAGAGCAGCTGAGATACAAAATAAAACACAGACTTCTCATTAGAATTTCATTCAAAAACATGGAATCTGATATGTCTAATTTACGTTTAGCTTTTATTCAAAGAACTGGGAGAACTGATTCTTGTTGAGCCACACAATAGAGGTATCGCATCTTCTCCGTTTTCTCTAGCCCCATATGAGACGACTGACTCACACAGAAGAAATGCTCAAGCACACAAATATAAACCACTTAGACTTAAATGAGTTACATCCTACATCCATCTGCTATGCTTGTTTATATATTTTGTTAAAATTTTTACATTTGATGGACACATGGGAAACTCTTTGCTAATATATTATATTGGGGGGAAATTAACCAATTGTTACCAAAAGAATAGTTTATACAACCATGGACCACACAAAAATATACAATAGAATCAAATGACTTTTAAAAGCAGTGGCTTTGCCCTTTGCTGATGCCCCTCTCAGTCATCAACACTAATAGAATCCAAAGGAGTTTCATGGTGGAGAGGAAAGATCAGTTCTAAAATGGAACACTCTTTACCCACTCTTGATGGAAGTTTGGCTTCAATTCAATACTCAAAGCAAAATACTTTCCAGTATTATCCATTCTAGAGTTTGCTGTCACGACTGGTGTCTAAGAGAACAGATTAGTCCTTGCATCCAAGAGAGGCAGAAGGGTCTTAATTCTACTCCACTATTCTAGCTAGCTAGCTAGTTTCCTTTTCTCCCCTTCCTCTCCCCCTCTCTCCCTCTCTCTCTTTCCTTCTTCTCTTCTTTATAAATTCTTTGCTTTCCAGCCTTTTCTCTTATTGTTGCAACTATATACAGCATTGAGTGGAAGCATATTTTAAAAACCGACAAATATCAAATTATTCTGTTATCACCCATGAAACAAGCATACACATGCACACACACAGATACACACGCACACACACGCATGTGTGCACATGCATATGGTCACTCTTTCCCACTCTCACCTCACACCATATTCTCACAGATTCCTGAATTCTCACTATTGCATAGTTACTGCTGCTCTCACCACCTTTTTGCTTCCTGGTGTGTCTGTAATTGTCATCTCATCCCTGGAGCAACATCAGGATCACTCAATAAATTGATTGTCAGGGGTATTTGAAGAACAGAACAGCTTGAGCTCTAGAAGCCAAGTGCATTATGGCCTCCAGCCCAGAAAAAGGAAGCAATGGGGAATGAACAAGCCTTATCCCACTCCGTTCTTCTAACACAAAGGTGGGAAGTCAGCAAATGGATTTCATCCTATTCTACTCAGAAACAGCAAACAGTGATACAAAGATGATTAGAGAGTTAAATAAGACCTTCTTTGGCTTTTCTGGAATCAACTGTCAAACTCCTAGATCGGAACAGCTCACTCCAGCCTTCCTCATGTACACTCAACTTCCCACTTCTGTGCAGACACAATATGTCTTGCCCATACAGAAATGAGGCAGTGACAGGTGTTCCTTTGTGGCTGAAGCTCACCTGAACAATTGTTCAGGTGTTGGATGTTCAGTTCCAACTTTGGGACTGAATCTTTCAGAATCCTGCTAGGAAGAAACCTTCTACCTTGGTCGCTTTGGTGGGAAGAATGTTGTTTGTTAGCATGGAGTCTGAGGGCATCATGCTCTATCTTCCAAGTTGCCTTTGCATTAACTACCATGATCATGCTTACTGAAGAAAGATCAAGACCATGGAGGAATTGCTGTATACAGTTGACATTTCTTTCAGGAGAGCATTGCATCACTCAACACAAGGGAACCCAGGTGAGTGTGGGAGTTGCAATCAGTCCAGAGTTGACTCTGTTTTCAGTTACTCTACTCATCTCACTGGGAAAGTTTATGTTGCTAATCCAGTTTTATCAAAATGGAAAGAAATACTTACAGGCCAAGAAAGTCAAATCATATCTGATTACACAGGAATTACAGATCCAGCAGAACTTGGAAGCAGGTAAGTCGACAGCCTAGCTCTGCCAAGACAAGGTAGGCAAGTCCTTCATAATTCCTGCTTTACAACTAATGTTTGTCAGAGATACTGGGCCAAAGGGCTGAAGATTGATGCTCTAATATATGGAGAGAATTTGGGGACTGTCTAGGCAGCCAGTTGTCTGTCATTTCTTAGTTTTGGAAGCTGCTGGCTCTGTAATTCCTGTGTAATCAGATATATTTATTCTTCCCAGGTTTCTGATGTAGTTGAAGACTAGATAGCTATAGCCTCACAGTAAATTTTAAGTAGTTTAGGAATTAAAAAGGTGTTCTAGGTCTAAGAAGATGTTTTTAAGTTGGTAATGCAAGTTAGGATGGAAACTGAGTTAGGTATAGAACTTTAAACTCATGGAGATAGATATAATAGAATATCAATATTAGTTGCCAAGTATGTATGCAATTGACATTTGGAATTTATGTTATACCTTATAATTTTCATAATTGAGGCCTAGTTATTGAAAAAAGATTTATGAGTTCTGGGAGAAAGGGGAGAGGGTGGGAGGGTAGGACTGGGAGGGGTGGAAGGAGTGGAATGTGATGGAGATGTAAACTTGAAGTAATAAATAAAAATTTTTTAAGTCAAATTAACTCCATTCTCCATGGTTAAAATAAACCCAATCATCTTCCTTTTCAGAATAATGTTCAGTGTAAGGCAGTATTCAAAGAGTAAGGAGGGGATGATGATACTATTTGTTGTAAATGAAAAACAAACAAACCTGAATACATTTGCCTATCCTGATCTCATAGTGAAGATACACAAGAATACATTTAGTTCAACAAGCATTTATTAAATCAGCCACAGGTGTTAGTGATGCGTCTGGGCCTGTGCAGGAGTTACCATAACGTCAAAGACACCATCGTGGCTTGGAGGAATTAACTGTACCCACAAAGACATCTAATGGATTATTTCCTGGTTGTAAGGGCAGTGACTGATTTTGCTGGGTCACCATCCATTAAGAAAACAAGACAAAAACCAAAGCAACATCAAAACTGAATTTCAAATGAATAATTAGGCTGAGTAAAGGCACAGGTAGAT
Source organism: Lophiomys imhausi (assembly GCA_907164525.1). Lineage (NCBI taxonomy): Eukaryota > Metazoa > Chordata > Mammalia > Rodentia > Muridae > Lophiomys > Lophiomys imhausi. Next base: position 3,582,750 of record CAJQZJ010032798.1, read on the forward strand.
AAAATTTTCAGATAGATGATTGGAAGTATTTCTGGCTTAGGTGGACTTGGAAAGTCTAATTACACACTAGCCTCAGTCTTGTTAAAATGCTGCAGAAAATAAAGATGAGAAAAGAGAATATCTAAAAGGCATAGCTGAGCTCAAATGTCCAGGCTGATTATATATTTGTGACCCTAAAGCAGGTATGGTCCTGAAGCTGTCTGCCTGCTACTCTTAGGCTGAGGGCACACTAGAAGAGGCTCAAAATCCTTAATTCTCTGAAGAAGTGAAGACTAAGAAAACCCTACATGAGTCAGGTTAGAGCCAGGTTAGGAAAGAAGAGACCGGCAGAAAGAAGGCTCTCACAGTTGCTACATGACATAAGGCCCAATGATGGCATCGCCCATTGACAGCCCTTCAGGTTTTGAACAAATCAAGATGAGGGGAAGAGAGAGACTGGAAAAGAGTCAGATGACTGTCACAAAATACATCTCCTTGCTAATGATGGTTTGGAGAGTGTAACTTCAAGGTACAGCTAGGAAGGCCTGGGTATAGAACTCTGCACGAGGCACATTTGTCTGCCCATCTTCAGAGGAAGGAAGACATGTGATGAAAATCATTGGCTGCCAGGCAGAGACAGGATGCCCTGCTCATTGTACGAAGGCAGGCCAGAGACCCCTCATCATGGCTGACAGATAGGCCTAAAGCAAAATCCTAAAAACACCTAAATCACGTATGCTCACTCAATTTCTTAAGCAGGCTGAACAAAGCAATCATTCCTCCCCTTGGCAGAAGCCAGACAGAAGATAGGCAAGTGGCATGAGGATTTCTCTAGTGGCATTTCCTGTTCTGGTCATTTACTCAGAAGTGCCCCCTCTAACTAGAGCCATTGCACATGTAGAATTTGACACATAGGAGGCTGGAAGCAGCAGACATGGCCATCATAAAGCACAAGTGCCATCCAAAGAGCTGGTTTGACAGCTGGAGAATCTGGGTGGACAGAGACAAATTGTAGCATGAGACACGCAACATGGCTACAGAAAGACAAAGCAACCACTGCAAACCTACACAAGCAGAGCCTCAAGACACTGCTTCCAAAAGAGATGAGGCCAAACTTGAGGAGTCAACAAACCAAAAGAATAACATACTCATATTAAATGAAAAGAGATGTGATTATTACTATTCTTACATAATTATGTTTACTACCTTGAAAGTGATAAAGACATTAAATAACAGTCTAAGTAAGTAACAAGAGTAGAGAGGTTTTCAAAAGAGTGGATAAAAATGAGAATGGATGCCCATTTGAAAAGAGACTAGTGTAAGTTTGATAAATGTGGAAAATAACACTTAAAAAATAAATTGTAAAAATAACTAATTAGATGATCTATAAACTAACTGATAGAAGAGTTGTTGATCCATGTGATGTAACTCAGAAGTTGTCTAGTAGTACAGCACATGAAGAAGAAAAATAGAGAAGAGGCACTCCAGAGACCAATGTGTGGTCCAGCATGGAGATAAGGTAGACCATAAAGAGAATGATGGCCAAGGAACACAGGGAAGGGGACAAGACAGAACAGCAGAAACAGAAGCCACACCAACAAGAATCAGAGTAAGAATCCATGCTTTACATGCAGATCAGCCTCCCCACATCCTACACAGAAGAAGGTAATTCTGGAAGAAATGGCACCAATGGGCTTACACAATGGATGCAAAAGCCTGAACCAGCCTAATAGAAGGAAGAATAAGGAGGAAGAGATGGTTTTTATCCTATGACAAGACTTGGCTACCCATTGAACATAAAGAAAAGGTAAAAGGAATAGAGAGAAAATATTCCTCTCTCTCTCTCTCTCTCTCTCTCTCTCTGATGTGTGCATGCAGTGTGTGAATACTAGCAAGAATTTATTTATATATTAACAAAGTCAGTATATGATTTGTAAGCCAGAAAAGAATTCTAAGATAAAATATCATGTATTACAAACAAGAGACATTTCTTTTATCTTCTATTAAAGACAATTATTATACCAAATATACAAAAGGGCTCTTTTCTATTAGCAAGTAGGAGAAGCTATTTGCAGAAGGAGAAATGGTTAGATCAAGTGGGCTGGATAGATGGCAAAATCCCCAGATGGCAAGAAACTATGAAACGTGGTAAGAGGGGCTATTGGGAATAGAGCGTCCTGACAGAGAGCAAAAAATGAAAGTATGTAGGATAGCCAGGCAGAGGGAAGTCAATGATCTGCTACACTACAGGATTAGAAAAAAAAATATCAGCACACAAACAGTATATGAAAAAAACCTGAAAGGATAGAGTGCTCAAAATTAAGAAAGTGAGAACAGAAAAAAGAGAGGGGGAAGGAGGGAGGGAGAGGGAAGGAGGGAGAGAGGGAAGAGGGGGAGAGAGAGAGAGGAGAGAGGGAGAGAGAGGAGAGATAGGGAGAGAGGAGAGAGAGGGGGAGAGAGGAGAGAGGAGAGAGAGAGGAGAGAGAGGAGAGAGGAAAGGAGAGAGGAGAGAGAGAGGGAGGAGAAAGGAGAGAGAAAGGAGAGAGGAGAGAGGAGAGAGGAGAGAGAAAGGAGAGAGGAGAGAGAGAGGAGGGAGGAGACAGAGGAGAGAGGAGAGAGAGGAGAGAGAAAGAGAATCATCTGCATCCAGGGAAGGTGATTGTAAATGCCTGGCCTGGCCGTGTTGTACTTTGTTTTGGCAGAACAATGCCTGTTGGTGATTTTTAAATTCATGGAGATGGTTAGAAGGTAGAAGGTTAAAGTCAGGGGCCAAATATGTATGAACTTGACATTGGGAAGGTATACTGGGCCATTTAACTCTCATAAATGTGGCATATTTAATTCTGCTGTTTTGTATAGAATTTACTGTTATAAGAGAAAGAACCATTTGTTGGATTGAAAAGGGAAGCTGTTGGGTGGGAAGAGGGTGGAAGGGTGGGACAGGAAGGGGGAATAGGGAAGGGTTTGTGACTGAGATGTAACTTGAAGAAAAAAAAATAAAGTACTTATATTAAAAAACACACACACACACACACACACACACACACAAAATAAATAAATAAATAAATAAAATAAAATGAAGTTCGGTCCGCAGGGTAATTTTAAGGAAGACACAGACTTTTTGTTGACTTAACTTCATATGTTCTTTGCAGCTTTGCAAATAAGAACCACACTTGCCTGGAGAGTGAAAGTGTGTTGGTATGGTCTTTGTTGTGTCAGGACAATATGGGAATAATACTGAAATGGAAGGTCTCTTAATGCCCACCAGGATAAGTCTTTATTTTCCTAGAATGAATAGGCTAAGTGGCTCTTTCAAGACTTAGATAATAGTTTCTAAATGAAGGAATGAGTATCAAGAGCTTAGGGTGTTAACTCAGGCTAAGACTTTGAGGAGACCTTTGGAAATATTTAAAAAGATAGATTAGCAAAACAGTTAGGCAGAGATGAAACAAGCCTGTTTTTCGATCTGTCATATGCATTGCATCTGCCAGGTTATTTCTGTTTCAGTGCTGACCCTATGATGAATTAAAATCACCTTTAGAAGAACACGTATTGAGTAACTGCAAGATAAGTCTGAGGCAGCAGTTACCGATATACTTCTTTGGGAAATAAAACGGTTTAGTGTTGGTTCAGAATTAGAATTGCACACTTGCTTCACTACTCAGAATATTTATTTTGTCTATTCTTTCTAAATAATTGATTTAGTAAATGAGATTCCTAGTTTGACCAAGTTATTTTCCAAGTTGTAGTTGCTGGTATGAGTTCTTTGGGAATATGTCTTTGCTTAAAATAATCCCCAGTGTAGACAGGGGAAGCTCACTGTCCCCTTAAGCAACTATATTTAGATTAAAAAGTGAGAACTGCTTGATTCAAATATGACAGAGACTTAAAGAATGTCAGGAATGGCCGACAGCTCCATGCTGTTCACCTCCAGGAGGGCTGTGGATATTGAGGGTTTTGAAGATACCTTTTGTATATTACATTACTACTTACCTTGTAAAGTGCACCCAGTGCCCCTGCACTTTCCCTGCAGTTAGATTAGCTTGTAGGAAGATATGGCTTTATTTGAGAAGAATTTAGTACATCCTTAAGCTTGGATGCTGACAAGGAGAAGTAAAAGGAAGTCAATTTCTATACATGGAGGTTGGGTTTGATGAGATCTATATGGACCTACAGTTAAGTCTTATTTCTGCTACTTACCAGACCTGTCACTTTAGGTATATTATGTCAATTTTATGAGACTGCCTCCTGATCTGTAGATTGAATAATAATAATAATAATAATAATAATACTTCATAGTAGGATTGTTGGGGAGGTAAAAGTTGATTTTGACAGGTGTTCCTCTAAGTGGGCATGGCACTGATAAAATATCCCCTTGTCACCATCAACACCTGCAGCAGTGGCCCAGCTATGAAGCCACACGCAAGAGTTCCTTTCTCTTCTGCTGTTTTTCTCATTCATTGCTCCAACAAACTGATATTAATCCCCCTATTGGAAGCAAAGTTCTTGCAATGAGGAGAAGTAAGATGAATCACACAAACTTGTACTACTGTGGGTGCAGCTAACAGGGCCTCGCAACTGGAATCATCCATGTTCATTGGATTCAGTATTTGAAAGTTTTACAAGGTGGAATCTAGGTGGGGATAGTAGGTCGTTGATGGCATGTCCAGGAGGTTATGTCTTGTTCTGGTCCCTTCCCCTGTGTCTATGTCTGCTTACTGGATGCCACACCACCACACTGCCAACCAACATGAGGTGAGCAACTTTACCTTTCTATACACTCTTGTGATGTGAGGGACTGCCTAGCCCCAATCAATGGAGAATCAATCATGAGGCAAAACAAACTGTTTCTTCTTCAAACAAACTAACAAACTAACTAGCTACATACATATATACATACATACATACATACATACATACATACATACATACATAATTGCACTCACTCTGCCCTTTGTGTGACCTACTTAAACCTTGGAGCTTATGAGTGACAATTTTGATTTCATTGTACTGTCTCCCCTATTCAGTTCTTTCCAGACTGTATTCTGTACAGTCTCTGGGATGTACGAATACAATGAGAGAAAATATGACAGCCAAAAATATTTTCACACTAATAAACATAGTGTTTAATAATAGTCAGTTTGGCATACAAACACAGAAAAACCTCACGATTGCTTCTTTTGATTAATTATGAAGTTAAGACTTTGGAAAAAACTAAGGCTTCTGATAGAACGAAAAAATGTGTAGAGCTGAATTCTGTGGGAGCTAACAGAGTAGACAAGCTGACAGTAATAGCTGATATCTGAGCGGATAGATGGAAGGCCAAATTCTCTCAGAGTGATTCACGAAGCTGTCCAATGGGGAGAAACAGCTTGGTGAGAAGTGAAAAGTTGAATAGAATTGCAAAAAATGAGCCATATCTTACAGAAAAGTTAATTTCCCTTCAAATGTAATGCCTCAGGTTTGATACCCCAAAGCGCTCCCACCATATCCTACAGCATCCCATAGAGCAATAGCCACCCTTCATTTGGCAGTTCCTAAATTCACATCTAAAATGGATGCAACATGAGATCTTTTTCATCAACTAGAGAATAAAAAAGAACTGCTTAATGTCACAATAGTTTGAGTTACAGCATTTGGAAGAAAATAGATGGCTCAATCTATTTTTAATTAGTTTAAACACAGAAAAAAGAAAAATTAAGAACTAATGATAATCTAACTTTGCTATTTGAATCTATCTCATCTCAAGTACATACACTTCATTTCCCATTGCTGTAGGAAAAATGGGGGTGAAATTTCTTTCTGAAAGTCATATGTCAAAGAGCACGACAGTAGATGTTGGGTATCCGAGACTGAGCCTTCCTTAACTCTGCCACTGAGTCTCATCACTTCATTGAGTCGCGTCAGATTTTTGTCAACATGAGGCTGTTGAGTTGAGTTACTGGTAGAGGTCTTAGAATGTCACGTGATGACTGCTGCTGTATGGATTTGTGGAATGATCTCTCCCCTCTTTTGTGCTAGAAGGATAATTACACATAGCAGTAAAACAGACATAGATAAGGAATTGTTTGGATCAATGATTCTCCAAGGAAGGGCCATGAGTAGCAAGTTTCCAAAAGGTTTCTATAACAAAGTGTGGTTTTCAGCTTCACTCTACATAGACACATGCACATACGTAACAAACACAGTATATACAGACTTACAGGTAAATATCCTTTGCACTGCTTGGAAGCCTCCTGGGTTACCAACTACATAGTAGTCATGCTTGTGGGTTAGTGAAACCCCTGAAACGTTTTTACTTAAAAGGTCAGCAAATACTTTTAATTTTTTGGCAAATATGAGTGGATATCTTAGACCTTAAAATATCCTACAACAATTTTCCTATATGACTTTACATGTATTTTTTCTCACCAGAGTAAAAAAAAAAAAAAAAACTTCTAAGTTTCAGAATTAAAACTACAGCACACCTCATTCCTTAGTTGCTTTAACTAAATTCTAAGTTTGGGAATCACATTCCCTGGATTGATAAATACTAGCTGTAATGCCTCGTATTATTATATCATTTGAATGACAAAACTATAATATAAATGTTGTAGTTCTTCAGTAGGTAGTTTCTAAGAAAGAATTTCATTTCTTCCTTTAAAATTGTGTGCAATCAAGAAAGGCTACAAAAGCCAGAATTATCTTTAACATGAGGTAAACCCTGGAAGGAAAGCATTAAGTAGAAAAATTAAAGGAAAAATTAATTCTGCCTCAAAAAGGGAGAGAACATTATTATTTTTTTCATTGTAAAAGTCAGGGCACTTTCCTGTAAACCAGCTACAAGCACCAGAATTTTATCTCATTTGTTTTTAGTAATACTACATTGATGTGGGGTCACATTAACAACTCTGCACTCTCCAGAAAAGCAATTGCTGCTAACTATATAATCATATCTATTTCTGGCATACTCACACAACAATCAGATATTTTCTGTTACAGTTTCCTTCCTTCAATGTTTCTTTCAGGTGTTCCAAAGTCTGAACTGCATTATATAAGTTATCTAATAAACCCCATTCTGTTCCAAATATCCCAGCAGGCTCTCCCTTTCCCATAATGTCATCCAGATGGCCTTCAACCCACATGAAGCTACTGGAGACATAATAATATTCCTAAAGTCCTTCTCCCTCAACTCCCTCTTCCATGTTCCATTTATTTCTTACAGTCTCACTTGCTAATTAAGAAGAGACAGAGAAAAATCTTTACACAAGTCACAGGCAAAGCAGAATCTTAGCTACCTGTGCTATATGAATGTAACTGCTCTCCCATAGAAATAATGAGGGCAAAAGAGAAAGATGCATTGGATTATAGGACACTGTCAGTCAGTGAGGAAAAACTACTGGTTATTGCATTAATTAAACCAAATAAATGGTTTTAAAACTACAAATCAGCTGTCCAGCAGTAGATGAAATGTAGGTGGCTGCCACATCACAAATTTATTTTTCACAAACTTAGTGATTCTTTATCATGATAAAGCAGATAAAAAAATATAAGCCATTATGTAGTGCAGGTTAACCAATGAGAGCTGTTTGGTGGAGCATAGGAATGAGACTAGGAAGTGTTGGGCACAACATCTCTGCACGTGTGGCTCATCTTGATTAAAATGGGTACAGGAGAGCGTTGTGACATCTCAAGACCCTTCCAGACCTACGTTTCTCTATGTAGAAGAATGTGTCTGGCCAGACAAGTTTATGAAAAGTTGGTAGGTGGTGAGTTATACATAGAAAAATCTGGAAGTCTCCAGGGTTTCTGTTCTAGGCCCCTGGAGGACTTGAAAAGGCGAATGTTCATCTTGAGGTTGCTAGACAGCAGTGAAATTTCTTCCTTGGGTCCTGAATTTACACCCACTGGCGGGAGTGCAGGGACTTCCAAGAAGGCCACCAATGTCTAAGCATGCAGCTAGTCACAGAGGCAGGGCTCAGAGCAAGGTCACAGACATCCTTGTGGTCCTCTACACGACACAGGAAGCTGGCACCCTACAGATGGACTGATTCTTTCATTTGTTGTTTTTAAAAAATGTTCCTGATCTTAAAAACAAAAACAAAAATAAAACAAAAAAAAAAAACCAGAAATCAACAATCTCATACTTTGGCCTAAGTACTCTCGGTGTTTTCCCAGACCACTTGTTGACATATAGTTTCCTTGTTAATAATAGATAATCATTTGGCAAAAACAACTAGCAGCCTACTTTCCCCCTATTTCACAAAAAATAAAATAAAGAAAGAAGTTGGTTTTTATACTGAAGTGGTTTTACTTCTCGCTCTAATGAATTAAACAGATTCAGAGCTAGAGGCCTTAATCAAAACTTAGGGACACGTTTTTTATGACATTTTAGCTTTCAAATATTTCAAGGTATATGTACAGCCTTTTTTCCTCTCTTCTCTTTTCTTTCACTTTATCTTTAAAATAAAAATCAAAGCAAATAGAAACTTATAAACTGACCCTTTGGAAGGGCCATTTGGACCATCCTTGGGATTTTAAGAACACACAGCTTCAGATTCATGAGCACTTTCACCTGACGGCAGGTGCAAGTTTCATTTCTCTACATCATCTAGACTTTTGGTGGGGATGGAGGAGCACAAGGGATGGATGCCCAAAAACTGAACAACTTACTGACTCTCGTCCAGACCTTTCTCTTATGATCTAGAAATTTCAGGCCTTTCTCCTCTCCAAATGAGTGTAGAGCCTGACCTGAAGTGTAACGCCAGGTCTGAAACTAATAGATGGAGACCATCCAGAAGCAGATGCTGACCACTATAACCTGGCTCCAAAGGACTCCTGACTGCTCTACCCAACGCCCTCTGTGTCCTTTACCCTCTCTCTAATCAGGGTTCATGACCCTCTGCCCTCCTATGATGCAGTTGTGAAATCTGTGTATAGTCAAAGGCCAATTCACAAGCACTTTTATCTTAATGCTGCCAAATGCTTCTGTCTATCACCCAATAGTTTCAGAGGAATATTGAGACTTTAATAGTCCTTGTCCCACTCTCCTGATTATGTTTGTGGTCCCATTTATACTATCTTTTTTGTTTATGCCTGCTAATTTTACGCTCAGAAGAAATTTGACAATCAGAGCTAAAAATGCAAAAAAAAAAAAACTACCTGTAATACAGTAGGTGCTCTTTACATTTTCTGATTAGCACATTCTCAAAGCCAAATATGTCCTCACATCCACACTCATGCACTATCTTATTGTATTACATTGTGCATATATAATGGCAGAAATATACACTACAAGAAACAAAATTGTAAATGATCAGCTAAGAAGGGATATGAGTGAAGGTTACCACACTGCTTTCCTATCACAAATCTACCATCACACACAGTGCCTAGAGCAGGCATACTACTTTGGTTACTTTTTTTTCCAGTAAATATTAAAATAAAAACACAGTTATTAAGTGTCACAGAGACAGTTACTGGTGTAACAAAGAGAAAGACTTTCTCGTGCTCAAAGAAAACCTAGCTCTTCTCACTCTTAGGTTACTAGCTTATTGTCTAACTTTTGGCTGAGGAGGTGAAGAGTGGGCAATCATCAAGCCAGACTTGGTATCCTGTATGTGCACCTTCCAAATAGCTCATATTAAGAAACAGAGGTGTAGATGAGGGTGGTGTCAGGGTGCTAAGGAACAGTGCGCTGCAGTAATGGACCATATGGAGTTCCTATTTGTCAAGACTTATTATTTCTATTGATGCCCACACTAAAGAAGATCTGATCATAGATCCAGAGAATAGCATACCCAACGAAGTATTTTATAAGACATACGGAATTGATAAGGCTGACTGAATTAACCTGGGTTTTTGGTTTTGTGTGTGTGTTTATGTTCAGCCATCATCCTAAAGTCTCCCATCCTCTCCATCAAACAGATAGTAGATGCACAGCGGATGAATCCAAAGACATGTGTCAACAAGCTGGTGACCCTGCTGGTTTTGACATAATAAAAAAGGTCATGTGCAAGTAACTTTGTAACACTGTCTCTGACTATATGATTTAGTAATATATATTCCATATGTGCTATTATAGTGCACACACACACAAACACACCCATGCACACATGCACACTCCCACACACACACACTATGATGAAGTAGTGGAGTCAGACACTAATCCCGGCTGTGGTTGTGATAATCACTTTCTTTAGGAAGCTCCAGATGTCATCTTGCATTTTGATCATTCACCCCTGTCCTCCGTGTCTTAAAATTGGAATTTATAGCAAGTGCAGTCAAGTGAGTCTAATCAAAATGTTCCCGAGCTAATCCTTCTAAGTCATGGGAAGATACTCATTTTATCTTTCATACTTTTCACAAACTGTTATAATCCTTTTGTCTTTTGCCTTTTAATGGAGGTAATCATTATGAGATAGAGTGAGACATGATAGTTTCCACATAAGATGTTCACTTAGAACTTCTGCTGCTTGGCATCCTGAGATGACAGTTTGTACCACCAACAAAGTTATAGAAGTACAGAGTTTTCCCTGCCTTCGCAGACCTGCACACTAGGATGCCTTGTGCATCCTTCTGGTGGTTTGGAGTGGGTTCTGCTTCTTCGGCACCCACAGGACACCTTCAGTCTTTGGGATTCCTACCCTCTTCCCATCTTTGTGTTTTCACTATCCTCACTGCTGATTTGTAACTGCCACGGTGGATGCCCATTATCTTCTTATGTATTCAATTTTGTTGCTATACTCTTCTCCTGCTGCCCTTCATCCACATCAAATTTATTAAGTACCAAAATGGTTAACCTTCTAAATCACTCCACTGCAGTATTAAGTATTTCTAGAGGCACAAAGTTCTCAAAATTGTCTGAAAGAAGTAGGTTTTTGCTCTTACAGAGATAGTAGCTTTCATGAGCACTCACCAGTGTAATCACTAAGTGCCAGGCAGTATCCTAAAATTCTGATGGTGATCTACACAACAACCCTTTGAATTAGGTGCCATAACTGATCTATTCATGAAGTCACGGAAGTGTAAACTGGTTAGTACCAGTTAATTTTATGTATCACTCAACTAAATATCTGTTACATAGTATCGCACATATTCTTGATACATCTTTTATTTGAATTTTCCAATAGTTTTAGCTAAGCAGTTCTCAATGTTATCACCTGAGATATTGCTGTTAATAAGTGGGATGAGTTTCTTAAAATGTGCACAGTCAGATAGGGATGGAAAACTCACTAGTAGGAAGCTTTCCTATCAAGCCTTGGGCTTGATCTGCAGCATCAAAAATAAGATGTATGTGTTTTTAGTATGTGAGTAGATGTCCCTGTACCTATCCATGGTGCCATCCAGGTTCGTATGCCTACTGAGAGTCAATCTCTTGACGACTGCCATCCTACACCTCTCAGAGCGAAGGCATTTGCCAGTAAATTTATGGCTCCCTGCTGGGTTCCAAATAATAAAATGGGTTGCATGCAAATAATTTTGCTATAATGCTTCTGCAGTAAATTGACAACTTACATAATGAACCAGTAGAAAGACATTAAACCTTTTAAAAATTATATGAAATGAAGGGACTTGATGGAAATATTTTGATGTATTTATAAAAATGACATAATATAAATCTATAAAATGATAATAAACACTAACTTTCTTCAAAATCACTTATGGTTTCACTCCTGAAAATAAGACTAATGGTAAGTTTCGATATTTGGAGATGAAAAGGAACAGAGAACTAAGATTTATTAAATAATGTAACAATGTAATAGTTTTATATTTGAAGCTTAAGTTAAAATAATGTTTATAAAGTCCTTTTAGCTGTGGCTAAATATATATCCTAAAACTCTGTAAAGTTCAACAATTGTTCCTGCCTTAATCACACTTTGTTAATGATATCCAAGTTTCAAGTTATGGATTTTGCACACTTTGCTATAACTAGGCTTTTATTTTGCTTATTCATGTATCGTGAAATATATGAATTTTATCACATGATTAAAACTTCAAAATCTGTAAAACATAATCAAGGAAAGATCCTTTTCTATTCCACCAAGGACTAAATGGGTTACAGAAGTCCTCACATGTTGACATCATTTCTTGTTATTTAAACATCCAAAGGAAAACAGTCACAATATACAGGGCACATTAACACACACACGTACACACACAGATACACGTGGACACACACATATATGGACACATACATACATGGGCACACAATATGAACACACAGACACACACAGACACATACAAACATACAATATATATTTATATATTGTTCAAATTATGACACAGCATGAGAATTTTCTGTAATCATATCTACCTCACTCATATTTATTGGTCTTCTTTTTGAGAAATTTCCTGGCTATTCTTGTTAATTTTCATGTGAATTATACAACCAACTTTCTAGAGTAGTGATGAGTAAAGATGTGATATTTTTATCAGGATCATGCTGAATTTATAAATAAATCCAGAGAGGATTAGCATGTTAATGATGTTGAGACTTTCTACCCAAGGCTTATTCCTTTTCATTTGTTCATCATTTTTGTGGTCTTCAAAAACATTTAAAATGTTTTATAATTCTTGTAAATTAATCCTACAAATTTTACCTTTCATTATGTTAAAACATGTTTTCTCTCAGCATTCCTTTTAAGTTGTTGTTTGTTGATGCAAAATATTTTTGCATGAGTATATTAATTTCATTCTTTAATTTCAATACTAGTGTAATAATCTTCATTATTTTCCTGGTTAAAATAACTTATTTTATTATTTTATTATTTTAAACGTAATACAAATTTCTTGTTTTTACTTTGTCATTTTTCCTCCCTCTAGTTGCATGGCTAGTTCACCTACCCATAGCAAACTTGGAGAGTGGACATCCTTTGCTTGTTTCTAACATAAAAAGTGATAATGTGCTTTGTGTTGTGTGATAAGTGACTATTTTATTGAATATCATAACATTCAGAATGAATATTAAATTGTGAAACATGCCTTTTAAGTATGTATGAAATAATTACATATTTTTTCTCTCGATATTACATATCATTATGTTGAACCACACTGGTGATATGACTTTCCTTTGAATATAATACTGGAGCCAGGTCCTAATATTTAAGTTTTAGAATGAACCAGTGGGATCTTGGTCTAGAACAGTAATTACCCAACTGGGCTGGTTTTATGACTAACAGGGAGTTTGAAAATAAAAATCACATAATAAAATAAGTGGCTAGTAACTCACTCACAGCATATACCTGCTGACATCTGACACTGGGCAGGCAGTAGGAGACAAGGTATGCCTGAAATCTCTGTACTTGCCAGGCTGAGGCAGGAGGATTGCTATGAATTTGAGGTGACCCTAGTCTATGTAATAAGATCCTGTCTCACAAAATAAAATAATCTATCTAAAGCTATGGATGGCCCGAGTGTCAGCACGTCTAAGGCTAAGCTCTGCAAACAGTTCTCTTCTCATGTCACCATGGCCTTTGCTATGGCTGCTATTTTGCAGTCGGTATTATGTTTAATTTTAAAGATATTTGGAATTTTCCCCTTAGCAATCTTTTAAACTTTGGTTTAAGTAACATTGAGAAGATTGGTGATGGTTAAAGAAGTTTCCTGACAATCCCTGGAAAGGAATCAGAACTCCCTTACTCTGGGGGAAAGAGGGACACACGGATAGCCGTTCTTGCCCTCATTTGTTCTACAGAATATTACTCAGTGACACTTACGATTCTTTCAGAATCAAGTATAATAAAATATTTCACCTATATTTCTTAAGAGATTCTTTTGCAAATCCTCCATCAGAGAGGGAGACCCCTGACACTATACTTCCGTCAGACTTGTTCTTCTAGTCTTCTTTTTATGCTGTCTTTACCTTTATCTTGAAAAACTGGGATCAAAGCTTAACTACTGAACTTTTTGTTTCTTAACTAGAGTTTCTAATCCATTAAATTTTATTTTGTTGTGCCTTCTTGGCATTAGGTAGCTTTTAAAATTTTCCACATCGGAAGTTGAGGCTATAGGTTTGTTTTGAACATTTCTTCAGCTATATCCCATCTGCAATTAAAAAAATATGTTATTTTTCTTAAATGTATTCTGAAATTTTGGGTTATATTTCCTCTTTTTTTTTCCAGAGAAGGGAATTGTAGTTCTCCACCATAAATTCTTGCTTGCTATGCTTGTTTTTTTTAATGTTTATTTATTACTTTAGGTTATTTCTTATTACAGTACCCTCTTTCCACCTCTCCCAGTCCTACCCTCCCACCCTCTACCCCCTATCCCTTCCAACCCACTCATCCAGAGTGGAGTGTCCCTACATTTCCTCTTTAGCTCTCAACCTAAGACATTTTTCTCTATGATTTAGCAAATATTATTTTCTATTTTCCCATGATTTTATTTTTCTTGCTTTGTGATAAGGAGAATGTGAGTTTTGGTGTTTATATATCTCTGCAGATGTGTTTCCTTTGGTTACTTTAACCATCAACAGGTTAAGGGGTCACGGTTATTAAAAAACAATATTTCTATTTTTATGAACTAGAACTGTATGTTTTACACTATCCCCCTCATATAATCATAGACTATAAGAGGTGAATAATTGTTGTTTCTATTTTTCTTTGCATATCATAATTTTACATGTTGATACTATGGTATTAGTGCATAGAAAATTACAACAATTATATCATCATTGCAGATTTCATAGTTCAGTGTTACAAAGGCTTTTCTTGTCTTAAGTGCGTCCCTTGTCCTCAGCTTTCTGTTGCCTGTCAACGCCGTGTTGCCATCTATCATTGCTGATAATATCTTTAGGCCATATTCTTGCCTATCCTTTTATAACAGGTGCTGATAATATCTTTAGGCCATATTCTTGCCTATCCATTTATAACAGGTGCTGATAATATCTTTAGGCCATATTCTTGCCTATCCTTTTATAACAGG
>CAJQZJ010032798.1:3597639-3649215 GCA_907164525.1 Lophiomys imhausi
CTGATAATATCTTTAGGCCATATTCTTGCCTATCCTTTTATAACAGGCTGTTTGGCAACGCTTAGAGACATTTTGGTTTGTCTTAACTGAAAAGGGCAAGGTTGTGCTACTAGCATCCAGTGAGAATAACTCTGGGCTATTGCTAAATATCCCATAATGTACCTAACAGCACTAATGTCAACCATCCAATAGTTCTTCAGTTCAAAATGCTAGGAGGGGTGAGTTCAGATTCTTCTACATAGAATGACTGTGCTCTGTGATAAAAACTTGAATAAGTCGCATGTTAACTATCAGTTTTTGATGGCCTTCTATGGAGTCCAGTGTTATGACATTGCAGAATTCCTTTGCAGTCTACAAATGTGTTGGGCTACACACATAACTACCTGTGTTGCATGTGGTTCTTGGGTGCAGGTTAGATGCTTCACACCATTGCCTTGATGAACATATCTCCTCTTATTTATGTCAGATTATTTTATATTTTGTTGCAGTTACCACTAGGTTTTTTTTGACCATGAGGTCTTTATACAATAATAGTTCTAAATATTTAAGAATGAGATTTAACGATTCTATTATAGCTATACCATTATGCACTATCTCTTGGCCTTTAATTTAGGGGCATTTATCTGATAACTTTATATTTTGAGCAATGAAAAAATACATCATTAAATTTATAGCGATCTGGCTCAGTTGCTAATCTCTTCTCTTGCAAGCACAAAGGCATACATTTGAACTCCAAAAATCTCATTAAAAAAACCTGTAGTGATAGCACAAGACTGTAGTCCTAAATGATGGGGACATAGAGACAATCAAATTTTTGGGACTCATTGGTCACTCATCCTAGCCTAATTGGTGAGTTCTAGGTCAGTGGTCAGTTAGAGACTTTATTTACAAAATTAAAGAGTGGATGACATCTAAGGTGGGGTACTAAGGCTGTATTCTGGCCTCCACTGTACATTCACACACACGCACACACACAGGCACACACACAGACACACACACACAAACACATGCACACACACACAGACACACACACACATACTGAGAGTCAAATCCAGGACATCATACATGGTAAGCACGTCCTCTATCCTTTTGCTACATTCCCAGTCATGTTTTTTATATTCATTTTGTAATATCAAGTGATTGCTTTTACAAGTTAATTTTCTAGTCAATTTGCAAACATCATACTCATTTTTAATTTCCATTTGATTTTTTATCATAAATTATTTGCATATTATTTCTAAAAGAACATACTTGGCAGGAAAGAAAGAAAGAAAGAAAGAAAGAAAGAAAGAAAGAAAGAAAGAAAGAAAGAGGAAGACAAGACAGTCTAAAATTATCAACCCTTACCCAGATCCAACTTTTCAGAGTGTTACTTGTACGTGTGTGGTGACCTTTGAGATTCTTGACCAGACTACATGTGCCTTCCCTGTGGCTCTCATTCTAGCTGCAGTCACAGTTCCAGTAGCAGTAGGAAGATAAGAGTTCACTGCTTGGACTGAAGGGGGCTGATATGTAGGGGTACCCTACATAGGAGGAGTAGGATAGGTGGACAAAGTAGGAGATGTGGGGAGGGTGGGACTGGGAGAGGTGGAAGAAAGGGACTGTGATGGAAATGTAACTTGAAGTAATAAACATTTTAAAAAAGAAATAAATATTAGAGAAGTTTGTTGGATTGATCTAAGTAATACCTGATATATTAACATGTACAACTATATGTTCTTATGTATCAGTTTAAAATAATAAAGCCTAAACTATAGGGAAAAACAAACAAACAAACAAAAGAGTTCACTGGTGATGCCATTGCTGGGCTCTCCCAAGTTCTTTCTTATAATGTTAGTTTGTTTTCTAGTCATTTTCTCCAGAAGTGCTCATTGAAACAACACACCTTGTTTGGGGTGTTTGAAACAGACTACTGAACTTGGAGGGGCACTGATATGTAGGGACACCCCACTCTGGAGGAGTAGGATAGGAGGGAGAGGGGGGAAAGGGTGGGATGGTGGGACTGGGACGGGTAGAAAGAGGGTACTGTGATGGAGATGTAACTTGAAGTAATAAACATTAAAAAAAGAAATAAAGGCAAAAAAAGAAACAGCTGTTTTATGTTTTATTGTCTTGATCATTCATATTTTTGTAAGTGTTCTGAAATTTAACTGTGCTATCCTTGGGAACTGAAGATTGCTGTGGAGAAGTTTGGAACCAGCCTAATTTTTAATCCATTATAAATGTTTCAATGATTTTTTTTTTTTTGGCCTTTCTGCCTCAAGCCTGTCGTTTTGTGAGGATGTGTTTGATATTACCTAAAATGGGCCAAGGTTTCTGGAATGTGTGTCCCTTCAATGCATAGATTTATTTGTTTCCTTTGAAGCAAATTTCATCAAATTGTTTCTTTAATTAATCACTGCATTAGTACCAGGTTTTCTTCCATAAGGAATTCAAATAAGCATATGGGACTCCTGCCCCTCCTACTGGAGCTCATTACCTTTCTTCTTAGTTCATTTCCTTTGCCTTTTTTTTTTTCTTCCCTTTGGGCTGCTGGCAGTGGTCTCCCAGTACTTGCCTGCCTTGTGGGCTCAGCACTTACCTGTGTTTCTGTACTGTTATTTTTCTTCCACTTTCCCCCTGAGTTCTTTCAGCTTACTTTTCATTCTTTCTGCCACATTATCACTTCCTGAATTCCTGTTCTCCTGTTCTTCTTCTCTTTGGTTTGCTTTTAAAAATAAAAATAAAGATGAATGAATTAATGGCATCCCTCATATTTACTTGTAATTTCCATGTGTCCTAGTATTTCCATGTGGTGAAGGGTCTATCAAGAGATGGTCTTCTTTCCTCTTTTTAAGATGGTGTCTCCCCTTTCTCCACAATCTCACCAGCAGTTGCTGTCATTTGAACTTTTGATCTTAGCCATTCTGACAGGTGTGAGATGGAATCTCAGAGTCCTCTTGAGTTGCATTTCTCTGATGATTAAGGAAGTGTCTCTCAGCCATTAGAAAGATTCCTCTTTTGTGACTTCTCAGTTTAGCTCTGTTCTCCATTTTTTGATTGGGTTATTTGGTTTCTTGGTGTTTAATTTCTTGAGTTCTTTATAAATTTTGGATATTAGCTCTCTTGTCAGATGTGGAGTTGGTAAATTTTCCCAATTTGTAGGTTGCCGTTTTGTTCTATGACAGTGTCCTTTGCCTTACAGAAGCTTTTCAGTTTCATGAGGTCCCATTTATTGATCTTTGGTCTTAGAGCCTGAGCTATGGTGTTCTGTTCAGGAAGTTGTCACCTGTGTCAATAAGTTCAAGGTTTTCCCCCACTTTCTCTTCTCTTAGATTAAGGTCTTTGACACACTTGGACTTAAGTTTTGTGCAAGGTGATAAATATAGGTCTATTTGCATTCTTCTACATGTTGATATCCAGTTAGACCAGCACCATTTGTTGAAGATCCTGCCCTTTTTCCATTGTATGGTTTTGGCTTCTTTGTCAAAAATTAAGTGACCATAGGTGTATGGGTTTATTTTTGGGTCTCCAATACACTCCTCCATTGCTGGTGGGAGTGCAAACTTGTACAACCACTATGGAAATCAGTCTGGTGATAGCTTAGAAAACTTGGAATAACTCTACCTCAAGGTCCAGCCATACCACTCCTGAGCATACATCCAAATGATTCCTCACCAAACCAACAGGATATTTTCTCAACTATGTTCATACCAGCTTTATTTTAATAGCTAGAAACTGGAAACAACCTAGATGTCCCTCAACTGACAAATGGCTAAAAAAGCTGTGGTACATTTACATAATGGAATACTACTCAGCCATCAGAAACAAGGAAATCATGCAATATGCTGCCAAATCGATGGAACTAGAAAAGCACATCCTGAGTGAGCTAACCCAGACTCAGAAAGATATAGCCATATAGTATAGGATAACTACCCTACAACCAACAGACAGAAAGGAACATAGACTTTTTTACTTGTTAGTGGGACACTTTGCCTAGTGGAGTGCCATGTAGGCCCCCAGTGCAAGAGGAAGCTCTTAGCCCTAATATGGCTGCTGAACTGAAGGGGGCTGATATGTAGGGCACCCCACACCAGAAGAGGAGGATAGGTGGGAGAAGATGAAGAGGGTGAGAGGGTGGGACTGGGAGGGGTGGAGGGAGGAGACTGTGATGGATATGTAAATTGAAGTAATAAATAAACAGAAAGAATAATAATAAAATGGTGTCTCGGTAAAGACACCTAGTCTGTATTTTACTTTTGTTTTGTGTGACTTAGAGTGCTCTGGAATGCTGTTTAGTATTAAGGAGCCAGGAGTGACCCTGGCCAGCCAGTGTGCTCGAGGAGGCAGGTGTGACCCTGGTCAGCTAGTGTGCACAGGGAGCTCTTCTCAGGTAAGAGCAGCTCCTTCTTGCCATGAGGCTTCCAAGCACAAGCTTTGCCAGTGGCCCTGGCTGTCCTGAAGCCCTGAGCTTGCCCAGGTCCTGGCACCTCCACATACAATGTCATTGTTTGATGTTCTTTGCAAATAGATACTTTGTCTCTCCACATGTGTCTCTGAAACAAGAAGTGGAACCTGTGACACAGACTCCAGTTCTTGCTTTTGAACTCCTCTACGTGGCGTGTGTGCAAGTCTGTTTCCCAAGGTAGCCCCTGAAAACATCCCATAGTTTGTATTCTACTTAAACCAAACAAATACCAAGGCTTTTGTTTTTCTCTGGCCGTATTGCTTTCCAACGGTATCTAAGAAGGTAAACGAAGCACACTGAGTTCATGGACACATGATCCTAGGAGAAATTTGTTTTCCTCACCATTCTTAAAGAAGTCTGTTTTTTGTTAGTTCTTCATTTTTTCTGTATTTTATTTACTATTCATACCTGCCTCCAATTCTTTTTTTTTTCAATTTCTCCCCATCTCTCAATCCCTTTCCCTACTAACCTCATGTATGTGCCTCTCCCTCCCTCCTTCCCTCCCCCCCTCAACTGAATCAATTCAGTGATGTTTGAATGTGTGTGGGCAAAGGAACACCTACATGGAGCCTCTCTGAGCCTGTATTTCCTAAGGAAACGGTCTCTTACTCCAGCAGCCAAAAATTGCCAGTAGCTCCTGAGATGGGGTTTGAAACCCTCCCCATCAATGCTAGGATTTCGTCAGCTTATTGCTATGAATGTTTGTTTCAAACAGTCACAGCTGCTGTGAGTTCAAGTGTGTAATTACATTGTCATGTCTAGCAAATACTATTTTGTTACAGACATGTCCTACCACTGGCTATTTATATCTGTGAGCTGCCTCTCACACTCTGATCTCAGATCTTCTATGGGAGGGAGTGTCTTGTAGATGATCCACTTAGAGTTGAACACTCCACAATCTCCTATTGTCATCATGTTGACCGGATGTGGGCTTCTGTATTAGAAACAATCTACTGCAAACACAAGTTTCTCTGACAGAGGTTGAGAGAAAACTACTGGTGCAATGGTGACATGAATGTTATGGGAGTGGACAAGGACATTTTGATTTGATTTAAAGCCTGCTCCAAGAGATGGAACCCATGCTTGGTATCATCGGGGCCAAAGAATTCATGGCTGGCTGGCACGTAGGCCCTACAGGAGAAACTAGTACTACCATTCTATTAAACAGGCATGGTCAAAAACTAGCATTTCATCGTTCGTAAATGTTGGAAATATTTATCTGGGATTCAATCCTTCTGAAGGGCTATAGTTGAACTTAGGACCTCATTCATGTTAAGCAAGCCCTCTGACTCCAAGCCATTTCCCCAGGCACATCTGTGGGAAGGGTTTGCTATAAATGTTTGGAATAAACCAAAATTCAATTATCATACCATCAAACCCATTTTATTTTTCTATGTCCTCTTTGCTTTTAATACTAAAATGGCTTTTCCTATACTTTTGTCTACAAAAGGTGACATAAATTCTATAGAGATAGTTCTTATAGGCTCATTTTTTATATTTAATTTAATTGGTCATAAATATATGTTCATGTTTTGTAAAAAGTAGATAATTAAATTAAATTTAATCATTTGGGTCAAAATTTTTGCATTAATTATCCATTTTATACTAATTATCTATAAAATTAAATATCATTAATTGGATATTTATATGAAGCTTAATCTCTATACTTAAATTCTATTATACGTTGTCTATTTAATTTTATGACATCTTTATTTTTATTATAATGTCATGTGTTTAATATAACTTTACCTCATCACTTTCCTTTCGAAAAAATATTACCCTCTATGTTATGAAATGTTTCCTGAAACTTTATTTTCAATTTGGAGACATTCATTGTATATTTATGAAGGGGTATGAAGATATAAATATATTTTAAAATAAATATATAAGGAAATACACATGACAGGGAAAATTATATTACATTTTGAAACACCTAGCTACTTATTCAACTGCATAGAATTTTAAAATAAAAAGTAACAAATCATTTTTAATAGCTTTTCCTCTCTTTTCCTCTATTACCCCTCGTCCAAATCTCAAAAATTTTACTTGCTACTGGTCATGAACAGTGGGAAAAAAGGTTTTTAATTTTAAAAAATTGTTTTTAATTCCTGCATATTTCCTAAACTAGTTACTTAAGTTTGTTTTTTCCAAATATACTTTAGGGATAGCTTGATCCAGAGAACATTTAACTCATGAATATACTACTGGCAGTACAAGCTCAAGGACCTGAGTTTGGCTCCCAGAACCCACGTAAAGGTGGGAGGAGAGAGTTGACTCCACTCCTGCACATCATACAAACACGTACATACAACAATGACAAAATAAAATTTTACAGAATTAAATACCAGAGGTAATGAGGAGACAGAAACTAAGGAAATGATTAGTTAAATAAAGGAAGACTGAGGTGAGAACTCGGTGTCTAGCAGGTCACAAAATTATATAAAATAATATTTTATACATCATGACACATTATTTTTAAGATAAGTAACAATAGTCATAAATGAATGACAATAGTTAAAGGTATTAAATCACTGGATAGCGTTTATTGTTTGTCCAGCACTGTGCAGGGTTCAAACAGCAGTTCATCAAAATTCCTCACAACCAGTATGATGTACAAAGCTTCATGGCCTCAGCAAACTAAACTGTGGATGGGCTGAAAGTCTGCCTGAAGTGGAGCCCACTGGAGGGCTCACACCCTGGTTCGCCTGACCTGAAGTCATTTCCTTTGGCCACTGTGCAACCCTGAGGGACTTCTCAGGGAAGACAATGCCTCAGATTACTGGACTCTGTAGACAGATGTGGTCCTAACTGTATTTTCCGTGTGTTGCCAGAAACCCTGCAGACCACCAGCTGTCTCTCATAATCCTCCTTTCCTAATGGGGCGTACATGCCAGGAGACAAGAGACAAAGGCGTGGCTGGCAGGTGAGACAAACCATAGGCCATCAAGTCAAAACTCAAATATATGCCTTAACTAGACCATTAAGCTCAGTGCCACACTCTTAATGAGCTTGGGCTTATCAGGAAGGAAATCATAGAACCCTGTCCACATAATGCTTACATTCCAGGGAAGGAGAAGCAGGAAAGCAACACCAAGCAGCAATTCAGGCAGTGGATTAAACCTGAAACAGAGAAAGAACCAGAGATTGGGAGAGTAGGAAGCTTGACAGCTCTAGAGGAGGTCCTACCAGGAGGCTGCTCTAGAAGACAGCAGGAAACCTATTCAAATGCAGTTTCCTAAAAGGTAGAGGAACTTATTCCAATCTAATTGTCGCTGAGCACTGCCAAAGTCCTGGTTGACACCTATGGTGTTTCATTATCATCATCATCATCATCATCATCATCATCATCAAGAATTATTACAGAGTATCATTTTAAAATAAATAAGAAAATATGAAATAAACACCAAGTAAATGAAATCATGTTCATGAAATTGTTGCCTCTATAGTGTCTGTCATGTCATACTTTACTTAATAAATGATACTCTCAGGTGAATTTGCTTTGCTCTCGGTAACAGGTGAGAACAAGTCCTTCCCTGGCTTGCTTTCTATGCCTCCCAGGGGGGGTTGCACAATGCCAGGCCCCCAGCACAGTGCACACAATGCATAGATATTCAGAACATATTTGCTGACAACTGAAAAGCAAATACAGATTCATAGAAAAAACAGTGTGAGCACCAAAAATATGGATGGAAAAAAAAATCAAATGGCAGGGGCCTGCCTGTGTGCACAACACCAGGAAAGCTGTGGGAAGATGGGCCAGTGGGCCTCAGCGGGAAAAACAAAAGCAGACACATCAAGGGAGACTTTGCACTCCCATTCCCTCCTGCTCCCATTTTGTCTTCTTTCTTCCTCTCTCCCCAGCCCCACCCCTCAGAGGGTCTTTTGCCAAGGATGCTGCTTGATCTGTTCCCAAGAAGCCTGTGCTCCCTCATAATTGATAAATGGAGGTGTTTTCCAATCACTTTATAAATCACAGCATGCAAATGCTTACAGTCAGGGTGGGTAAGAGATGGGCTAAGTTTAAGAAACCTTAGTACCTTGAAAATAAAGAATACGCCTTGCCAAACAACAAGGATAATTTCTTTTAGCATAATTGCCTACCTAGGTATGAACCATGAAATTACAGAAGGAAAAAAAACAGCACAAATAACAGATATTACTATTTTTAAGGGAACAAAACAGCACAGTGTATTCCAAACCAGTTTGTGATCCTTAAATTACATAATCTGTTATGCTTAAATTGAAATTTTCCAATTTCACTTTTCCACTGTGTTTTAGTCTGTTTTCTGCCTCAAATTCTCTTGGAAGTAGGTGGAATATGAATCTCAAATTAATTTTTATTACATAAAAGGAAAAAAATTCAGATGCCAAGGCTAAAGAGGCCGGAATAGAAACAGCTGCAGTATTTATCATGCTGAGAAACAAAGAGTTAATAAAATAAGAGATATCTATAATTGTTGAATTAGTTTTTATTCAACACAGTGTTCACAAGAGGTGCTTCTTTAATTTCATGGGAAGCTTTGCTAAATATTAAATATTTCTATGATATTTCTGCTTACAGCCAGAAATTTTGAATTTTTTCATATAACAGTCTATTGTTATGATTTTACCTAAAGAAAGCCAAATTAAAACTGATTTACTAAATAGGTTAAGAATAGCATCCTCATTCATGATTTCAACCCTATTTCATGCTTAGACAGGCAGATCTTAATTATACACAAAAGAATACAAATGTTATTAGCATGATAATAATTATTTAGAAGATGTCCTCTTTCAAAAAAAAACTAAACTGGTATTGTCACTTCTGCAGCTACATTTTTCAACAGCGTGAAAGCTTTGCTCGTCACGGATATGTTCAAAGTACATATACAATATTCAAAGCCACACAGAAGACCTGGACTGTCTGAGATAGACACAAGAGCCAGCAACGCACTGCACACTAATCACTGTTCCTACTCACACTACTCCATGCAAATACAATCCTTTGTGACATTTTGTCAAATACTTGGAGGATTCTGTACCCCTTATCACACCTCTGTCCCCATGCCCTCATCAACAATCAGGCACCCAGAAACCAGTGCCACCAATGGCACAGACTCCAGTTCGGCATAGGCGTAAAACAATGTCAAATTAATGAAAAGAAAATTAAAGACTGACAGGGAAGTAGCTTAGCAGGCAGGGCCCAGGCAAACCGAAGTTTAAGTTTACTGCCTTGCTGAGCTTCCTGTGGCAGTCCTGAGAAATCTCTGAAACTCCACCCTGGATTTCTGTATCCAGAGACGTCAATATTGCATACAGTAGCCAGTCCATGGTACAACGGATCAATGAGTGTTAAAGGTCCCCCATTTGGAAAATGTACACTTGAGGTCAACATCTATTGTCAATGAGTCCACATAAGATCAGAGGGAGAAAATGTAGACATGCCACAGGACTAAAGAGTTGGCTATAGTACAAGCAATGTATTTTTGAACATTAATTTGCCAGAAGTGTATCTGTTGTCTGTTGCTCCAGGCTGGCATTTTAATTATTTCTGGGACAAATGGATCAGTGATACACTGAAAATCTGTAGGGCTTCTTGTCAAATTAATAAAATAATAATGAAAGTAGTCATCTCCAACTGCAAACTGTCACAGTCTTTGAGAGGTCTCTAGTCATCTACATGGTTAAACAAACTAAAATATTCCTGCATCCTATTTGAAATCCTAAGTGTGGTGACATAAAATAGACTGTATAGTGTCCATTGTATACAATGACACCCACTGTGACAAAGCCCAACCATGTTTAATGACCTTTTTAACTCTTATACCTAGAGTCCATAAAAACATTGTAATTCAGTTGTAAAACACACTTTAATAATCAAAATGCAGCTGTTAAAATAGCATTGCTCATAATTCTAACTTGAGGCAATTTTTTTTGTTTTTAATGCAGAAGAGCAGACCACAGTTTAAAATTCCTATGAGGTCACTATTGGCCATTACAGTGTTTTTGTGCAACTTAATAATAGATGTTTTAAAGTTTAAGTGCAGCCTCAGGCACTCATAAGCATTTATTACAAATCGCTGGTTGCCTCCCTTATGCAGAGAGGAATAACATTTACATACAGTAGCACGGATTAATAAGATAAAAAATTTGAAAAAGCCGTCAGTCAGGGAGTGAAACTGGTGCTAATAAAGCCCACTATATTCTTCGGAAATATCAAGCCGTCTGTTCCAATATTTTGCCATTCCCCATGAGGTATACAAATCCAAATCAGATAAGTCTCAAGCCATGCCAGAGACATGCTGCGTTGCTCTCCAGTGGCACTCGGCTGAATCTTTTATTTATCTTCAGAGCAATTGTACATTCTAGTACACTAAAGACCGAAATAAACTGAACATCACTCATCAGAAAGTTTCATAAAACGGGGCCCTCTCCTTCCTTGTTTGCTAAACCATGATTAGCGAGAAAAATGCACTGTGAAGCATGTATCACGGCCAGGAAATGTAATAGCAGGCTCGGGACCTGTGGGCAAGGGCTAGTTAAACAGAACAGCGTCTTGGAGGGTTGAAATGATGCTCACACGAAACCAGACCTAAAGGAGAGTAGGCTGCTTTAGGAAGAGTAGTCAACTGCCTTTGCTTCCTGGTCTTAGGCTCAAACCCAAAGGTACCAGGAAAAGAGAAGGGCAATGTGCACACAAAATTTCACATGATGATTAAACCGCAAAGATCCTGGTTATAAAATTCACTGTGTTACTCCCCCAAACTGCAGCAGAACAAAACTGCACATGAAATCATCCTTACCCCTCGGAACACTGCTAATTAAAAAGTACAGCCACTAGTGCTGTGGTTGGGGATGAAGCTGCCCGTTGTTTCCAACCCAAGTGAACATTGATAAAAGAAATTTATTTATTTATACATAATTATTATTGTTACCCTACTGAACAGTGCTGGGGATTTAGAGAAATGAGATGCCATGGTTCTAATTTTTCTTCAAGAAGTCTGCCATATTAACTCCACTGAATAATTACTGAAAAGTAATACACTCGTGTAATATTACCTTATGCAAAATTGCATTAATCAAAAAGTGAGCCTGCTGCAATCAAGTAATTTGAGGGTGGGGGAAGGCATACATGCATAGCATATTTTTCTCGGGACCTATTTTCTTTGTAGCAGGGTATTACCTAATAGTTTTGTAGCAGTGATCCAAAGAAAGAAATAAATCGGAGAGTAAAAATAATATACAACCTAGCCCCGACATTGGGAACGGGGTGTATAGAAATGGCTAAGGAATATCCAGCTACTATCATGACACCTCCTCCATTTCTCTGACTCTGTACACAATCAAATAAATCCCGCTTGACCTCTCCAAGGAGTCAGACCATTGTTCCCCACACCACGAAGTAAATGTAGCTGCTTAATTACACCCAGGAAGCCTTATAGAACCTGGGGCTTACGATAGAAAATGAACAATTTCTTGTAGTGGGCTTTCTTCAGAAATTAAGGAGGTGGGAGAAGGAACAAATGTATATGTGGAAAAGATCATCCCAGGTGTGCAGAAAACACAGCAAATTAGTCAGGGTTCTTGTGCATGCATAATGTCTCATAAACACCCAGGTCCTAACAGCACTAATGTGAATGCCATCGTTTTTATAGCCTTTTGTCTTCTAAGTTTTGTGGTGGGGAGTGGAGAGGTATATAGACTTAGAATATAGTCTCATGCAACCACAAGGGACGAGAGAGCACTCATTAGAAATGTGCATTTCATTTCTGAATTTTGAAAAGGCTAGGTGGCAAGGTAGCAGGATGGGCAGCTGGCTCTGGTATTGTTGTTGTTGTTGTTGTTTTGTTACTGTGAGGATCGTTATTTTTGCTAGATTCATCTTAGTGGCCGTGCCTGCAAAGTGCGGTTTCTCCCACTGGCCTCTCTCGGGCTAGCTGTGAACAGTGCCCATTTTGAGATTAGGAGATTAGGTTATTCATCACTTGAGATGCTCCCTGCTGTGCTGCTACTATCCGAGCGCAGCCAAATCAAAACATCTCTGGAAGGCATTTCAGAGTAATTGAATGCATCATAATTTCCCTATTAATACATATCTCATATTACAGATTATGCATGAAATGTTCACATTATCTCTTACTTTTTGTTAACGTCTTGCTTCTTGCCAGTAGATTTAATACACAGAGTGAATCAGCACGATATGATGAAGGGGTAGGTTACTGATAGCCATATTTTTTTATTTATTTATATTTTTTTTAGGATTCAGTAGAAAATTAAAGTAAATCGATCATTTTATAGCCCCACAGGAATGGCTACAAGGGCATGTTGCTAAGCAAATGGTAATTTAAATGTACTGTGTAATTTTTCCATGCAATTTACTGAAGGCAGATTTTATTTCTCAGTTAATATCAGATGTTCTTTATCTCTTAGTGCATGGTGTATCCATGATGGACAAATTATTTATCTATGTTTTAATCAAATGCTACAGCCTGACAGGGGGCCTTATAGGCACTATAGGAGTCAAACCTTGTACCTGGCAAGAACAAGGCTGCTAATAATACCTAAATGGGGATAAGTGATCAATTCAGTCTTCATTTGTATAAACAGCATACATTAAACTCTCACTCAAAGGTAACCAAACTAAAACTAAATGAAATTTAATAAAAGCATCCATATATCATTATAAAAAGTTTTGCTTAGTATTTTAGAACAGAAAATTTGCATGTCATGACAATGATATAACCACTTAAAAATAGTTTCGGATTTTGGTCATCTTTTCAATATAATATGGGAGCATATAATTAACTACTGGGAATATGATAAACATTTGAAGACAATTTAACATATTAGGCACACTGCAGACTTGTCCTCCAGGCATACTCCAACAGTAAATAATTATTTTTCTCCTTCTTTAAAACTAGGAACCATCCTGTATACAAGGGTGGTTTCATCTTTGTAATGAATCAAAGGTTCCATATTTTAAGACAAATAAGATCCTGAAGAGAATCTCTGCTTGACGACATTTATCATTTTTATGAAATTAAAAAGGAAGAAGGAGGAGGGGCCATTTATCCTTCAGGTTGCTAACATGGAGGCAGGACCCTCCTACTGCCGGTACACAGAATGTAGTATTGTCATTAATGAAAAAGTTAATGGGCCATTTTCTTATATATCAATTTACATTTTACAATTTGAGTATACAAATGATATATACAGCAGAGAGCTGATTATTTTTGCTCAAGGAAATAGTTTTAATGTGTTTTTATGGACATCAAATGTTGTGAATAATGATGCATCCACAGAATGCAGATAGATGACAGTTCTTGGGCTGTGATCAACAGTCCTTGGATAAAAGGTCTGCTGGGACAAGGATGTTCTGTGGAGGGCCTGAACAGTAAAAAATGAGAAACACGGAGGACTCTGGGATGTTTGAAAGGTAGATCAGCAGATGGGATTCGGAGTGTGTCACTCACACACTCAGGTGTTATTCCAAGCTTTGAGAAAGGAATGTCTTTAAAGGAGAATGTGTCTGGGAGAGAGAGCAGACCGCAGACAGAAAGGAATTGCTGATTCTGGCTGACAAAAATCAATTTCTGAAATTAGATATGACTTACCATATAAGAAATGAATTTTAATAGCACCTTTACACCACAGTCCCAAGTCACCTTTGCTATACTAACTCCTTTGTCAAGGATCACTTTCCCCTACCACCCCAAATAGAAAGCACCCCACTATCACAGTCAGGCAGGAATGTTCCCAGGAATACTACACAACAGTGCTTTGAAGGGGATGTGAAGAAGTATCTCTTGACATGACTCATGCTGAGTCTCTTCTCCACAGAGCACAGAATAAAGTCATAAAATGAGACCACAAATGCAGACCCTTGTCTGGGCTTCTGGTTTGGGTCATGGGAATGGCTGAGTACAGGTCATTGCCATGAGATAGCCCTGTATTCATCCCTGTCCCTGGACCTGTTCCTGGGAGGCTGAGGGTCTCTCTGGCTGAAATAACACACATAAATACACACAAGCATACACACTCACACACACACACACGCATACACACACATACACTCGTACATATATACTCACACATATACATTCACACATACACACACATAAACAGACACATACACACTCACATACACACTCACACATACACAGACACTAAGCCTACAGAATGCCAACACATCTGAATGACAGTGTAAAGTTCAGGAAATCATCTGTCTCACATTTTAATTTGCATATATGGGAAAGGAGTTTCAATATTATTTCATCCAAGAGAATCATCCTGAAAAAAATGTAAATAAATAAAAAAAGCTTTTATAATAAGATAACAAAAGTGAGTCCAAGTAATTTGCAGGCTCTGTGGTGGGAGCCGTTTATATATAAGCATGACTTATACTGAAAGCAAAACTTAAGAGGCCACACAATCATTAAAAAAGTCATTTCACAGATATTTCTTCACCTTTTTTGGAAATGTGTTTGGAAGAGAAAGGGACCACAAAGAAAAGCAAGCCTGAGCTCATAATAAAACTGACCATAAGTTGTATTGGGGAAAATTAAGTGAAGAAAAAATTAGTGCAGTTAAAGTTTCACTAAAACATGTGATTTTTCAAAACCACGACACAGCCCAAATAGGGATGTGTATTATTTTTTAGTACATAGTAAAGGATGCTCACTCTGAAGAAACATGTAACTGTATGCGACTATAACTAAGAATTATACTGGAGACGGACAAATTGTTCCCCATGATGACATACAACTGATGGAAGTGGAAAAGCATGCTCAGGAAATCTAGGGTTATCACAGCTTTATTTTTCTCCCTTGTTTCCTCTTGTAAAACAATTCAAAAATGGACAAGGTGGCAAAGCATTGTTGCAAGTTGATTGCCTTCGAGCAGCACTCACTGCTTCTGACCAGCTAAGACTCACTCACAAGTGCTACCTTTCGCCAGTGATCAGCAAATGTTTCCAGGATGCCTTCATATGCATTGCCTGAAAACATACAATGGGAAAAACCCCAGCCAACCTGTCAAATGCCCTTGCCCCAAACAAATACAGTTACAAGCCTTGGGGGATGGGGCATCCGTGTGCGGGTGTGGAAATGGTGATGACTGGAACTATGTGAAAACTGAAAATTTTGAGTGACAAAATTATTAAATTTGGAAAGGGTCCTAGAAATGTGTTTCAGTTTCCATCCTTACTCCAAGGGGAAGTCCTGCCCACACACCTCTATTCAAAACAAAAGAACCTGTTTAACTTCCATCACTGGCCCAAAAATCCTACTGCTGCTAATATTCAAATGTATTCTCAAAGGCCAGCATTAGTACCTTTAGGCACACACCAGAGAAGAAATGGTTTAGATCTGGTATCTTCAGCTGTCTTCTATGCAGGACTAAAAGCTGAAGTAAATTAACTGACCTCCTATGAAT
Organism: Lophiomys imhausi; assembly: GCA_907164525.1. Classification (NCBI taxonomy): domain Eukaryota; kingdom Metazoa; phylum Chordata; class Mammalia; order Rodentia; family Muridae; genus Lophiomys; species Lophiomys imhausi. Next base: position 3,613,499 of record CAJQZJ010032798.1, read on the forward strand.
ATGAACTGACTTACAACATCCCATTTCTCTTGTAAAAGATAACGGGGCAGAGGTGTTTGTGCTCTTTAATCCTGCCATGTAAGGGTCTGTGCATACACACACACACACACACACACACACACACACCCGTGAATGCGCTGGCATTTAGCTAGAAGTTTGCTACACAACTTAAACACTGGTTCCAGTGTACGTCCCTATCCTATTCCTAAGACTTCTTTAGAGCTCATCAATCCTTCTACCTGATTATACAGGAGATCAAAAGTGCTGTGGATCTTGAGTTCATTTTCTTAAAATTATAGTGATATTATCCACAATTTAAATTGTAACAAAATTGGCTTTTTATCTTTCCAGTCTACACAGGAAAATCTCACCCTGATGTTCTCCATAGATTGGGATTGGTTATCTCCAGTAGAATTATATGCCACTTGGAAAAAATCCAACAGTCAAATGATTTTATTCTAAAATTCCCTAAAATGTATCACAATTAGTTTCACATACCCAAATGGATCAGTGCCACAAAAATATCCAATGCCCTTTCCCTATAAACAATGTTATAAAATAAACAATCTAAATGTTATGTTACCTATTATCTCAACTCCTAGAAAATGATTTACCTTCTTCGTTCCAAAATATGTTCTGGTTTCCACACACAAGCATGCATACGTTTCATTGAGAGCATGCACAATTCACTTCCCGCTTAGCATCACAGTCCAATATTCTCCTTTGTGACTGGTCTTTAAAAATACATCTCTCAATAAATAAAGATTTTTCCATCAAAGAAGTATTACCATAATTTCATTTTCAAAAAAGAGATTTTTAATCCTCTGACACAAAATAAAGAAGTCCAGGCCAGAGGATTATTTTTCAAAGCTAGTATCTTTTGCATAAATGACAGTACCCATGATCCTCCACACTTCTCACTTAACAATGAGCTGCTGGTCCTGCCTGGGAGATGAAAACTTTCTTTCATTCATACTCTCAAACTATAAGAGAACCTAACCAATACAGAAAGTCCAGGTTCTGCCTGTACTTATTCACTTGCGAGGGACAGTCTTCCATTCAAGAAATGCTCCTCTGACAAAAGAATTATTTCTAAATCCCAAACTTTTCTCTTTGGGACTGCTCTCCAGGAGACTGAAGTAGTACAGGAGCCAGGACCTTTTACAGGCAAGTTTTGTAACTAAATAAAAAATACATAGAAAACATCTCACAAAATGGACCAAATCGATAAAGCAAATAAGCGCTTCTCTTCAGCACTCAGCAGGTACAGACTTATTTTCCCACCATTCTAAAGTAAATCAGCAATCTATCTTGAAAAATAAAAAGAATATTTCACCACAAATTGACTGCATTTAATAAAATTCAAGCTCTCCTGCCCAGACAGAGAAAAATTGAAATCAATAGTCAAATTCTCCATCATCTTTTCAATGAGAGAAACTAGCACATAACTTTATTGTTGCCCCATGAATTACCCAGTTGCTCTCTGGGTTGTGGCACGAACCCTGTCAGTTCTTTACTGTTCAGGTAAGGAAGAAAGACAAAGCACTGGGAAGAAATCAACAAGCGACTGTCTCCTTTGGCAAACAGATGGATTGAAAAAAATAATAATTTCTCTGTTAAGAATGCAGTCAGGATGCCAATCCTTGACAGGCATTGTTGGAAAGCCTATTATCTATTTTTTTTTTTAATGGGAGATTCTTCTAAAATTGATTTTGTTGCAATTTTTGTAAAACAGTATGATGCAGTGTCGGCTTGGTTAAAGAAAATAGGAAGGAAGGAAGGAAGGAAGGAAGGACAGAAGGGTGGAGAAGTTGTGAAGGAAGGAGGGAAGGGAATTTAATATGGTACTTCAGCCACCATCGTGGCGTTCTGTGGCATTCTCGCCATGATGGAAGTTAGGGTAAACATAAGCTGTGGGTGACGTTTTCTGATTCTAGCCAGTCCACCATGGTGATGTGTCTGCCAACTTCTTGGAAAGAAGATGTTCTGTTCCAGAGAGGCAGGGCTTCCTAGGCTTTGGTGATGTTGGAAATTGTACTTGTGGAAAGGTCCCAGGGCAAAATCAGTGGCGCTTCGGTGCCCCCTTGTGTCCAATTTCGCACCAGCATGAACTATACCAAGTCTATGCAGAAAGTGAGAGTGGAAATATCTTCCCAGAAATGTGAAGGGTAGGGCCTGGAAGAATGGATGTGGGTAGGCTGTGCTTCTACAGGTGTGAAAAAGCCCATTAGTGCCAGAGCAAGGAGAGAGTACCACCTTGCTTGTTGTCACAGCTCTTTGGATACTCCCACCTGAATGCCCGTGCTGGGACTCATCTTGAGATGAACCAGAGTAAAGGGCCAGGCAGTCTTGCACCTAGACTCATATCCTCACAAGAAAAACCTTTTAATAATGATAACTTATATTCTTATTATCAATATTGAGAATTGGAGATAGTACTTAACATCTTTTTCATAAGTCATTGCTTAGCCTCAAATCTCTCTGAAATGTTATCCTTTCTTTTTTTACACTTTCATGACATTATTTTATTCTGGCCATCATTATTCTTCTTCTCTACATGCAAAATGACTGTGGAAAATTGGGTCACCAATGAATGAAAGAATGGCTTCATTCATCAGCTAGCTCTATTACTACTTACTGAGACGCACTTCAAAGGGTTAAAAGCCAATTCTACAAGTAACACAGCTTGGAAAGTTTTCAAATTTGATGTTGGGTTGAGGGCAAAGGACAATTTCCCCATAAATACAAATTTGCTTCTGATGTTTATCTCTGCAGTTGGTTTGACTGAAGATCCATAAATGGATTGCAGTGTCTTCAGAAATTACCTAGAAACCATCTCTACTCCTTCTCAACATATTTATTCCCACAGTCCCAGGGACATCCTGATGTGGAGGATATAAAGGCTTTTTTTGAAGAGGGAAACTGTTAAGGATTTCAAACTTCATAATGTATCAAAGGATGGGGAATGAGGGATCCAGGGATAAACCAGAGAAATAAACGCCAGAGAAGGTAATCAGGGAGGACAAAGACCACATGAATAGAAACAGGAAGAGAAGAGAGAGAGCCAGACCCTGGATCATGGTAAGGGTTTAATTTCTGTCCTGGATGGAAAAAGAGTACAGCTTTGGCTCCTGTTTTGCTTCCCCGCTTTTCTGGAAATAACTAGAAATTCCCATAAAGATTATGATGCTTCACTTACAGCCATCTTTCTGCATCTTGTAACACAATGGGTCTCAGAGATGACGGATGGTCACCGCAAAGGCCAGTCAAACCCAAGGGGAGACGTCATTATTGTGACTATGACTCAGTAGATTCACTGAGCATTTTCAGTAGGTTGAGTACAGAAACTATTTGGTGGCCTTTGTGGATACTAACTATTACTGAGTAGTACTTCAACTGAGCATTCCAACCACGAGGCCATGGGTTGAGAAAAACATCAGTGGGTTTTGTTCTTCTTTCTAAGTCGCAGCTCCACCATATCTTGCAGCAGACTGCTCAATTTCAATCTTCATTTGTCATCAATAGTCCATCAGAATGGACTGGACTTCTGTACACAAACTTCCTACAACAATGATATTTACTTTAAAAAACCTCCCTCTGTGGAAGGAGGACTGTGCATCTCTGTGGGAACATGAGCTCATTCCTACCTTTGGGAAAAGACCCTATCATCTTGACCCTCATTACAGTCCTGCTCAACCCAAGGCTTTTTTCCTCTGGCAGTGCTGATCTCAGAATACTTGGAAGCTAAGGTCAAAGTGAGTCGTATTTTAACCACTAAGTACAAGGTTTGTGTAAGTGAGTTACATTCCTACAAACAGAAGTGAGAGGTTTCAGAGATACATATGAAGTACAGACAAGGTAGGTAGGCTTCAGTTCATGTTTTCATTCATGAAGTTGGAGCAGAGAGTTGCAAAGAAACTTGATACCTTGCTTTCTCAGGACCTAGGAATCAGGTCTGGTACTTTGATCTAGGTATATACACTCAAAGATATACTCTAGAAGAATTATCGTACTCCTTCTTGTAGAAGGTGACTTTAGCCTAAGGTTTCCCCAGGCATTATAGGGTGGCCTTCAGAGCCCATGTGAAATGAGATAAGCAATTCTGAGGAGAAAAATGTGCGAATTCTGCCTTCACATGCACTTCTACCCCTAAGAATCTTACAACTTATTCCCTTACTTTACTTGCTCTTTGATACAGAGTCTTTAGAACATCTTTTAATGATCATCTCACCTACACTACCAATCTCAACTCAAATATTCTTACGACCTGTATCCTACTGTGTTTTTCTCCATAGCAGGGTAGTATCACATTATACTTGTGTATTTTGTATCTGGCAATCTTTTCCAGTAAAACATAGGCTCCATGATAGCTTTGAGCATGACAGTCCACAGAAGAATAGCTGCACAGCAAGTACTCAGTGAATATTTGTAAAACGGCCAATTGCATGAGCTCTGAGTACTTACAATTTTCCACATGTAACCTCATACCTTTACCACAATCACAACCCAGGTAGTACACCTCTGTCATCTCAGCACTTGTGGGCCTGAGGCAAGAAGGTAGCAAGTTTTAGACCAACCTGTGCTTTAGAGAGAGACTCTGTCACAAACAAACCAGCATCATCAGCACCATACACAGTACCAACACTAGCACCAACACCAGAAGCATAAGCTCCAACACTAGCAACCTAAGTACCAATAGTAGCACCAACACAGTCAGCACCGTCAGCACCATCAGCACATACACAGAAAAAGCTAGAGAACCTCTATGTCACCCAATAGCACTTTGCTATCCAATGTGTGTATCTGAGTATTCTGATTTATGCTTCTCCCACTCTGTCATGAATCAGAGTCACCTAGAGAGCTTGTTAAAAGTCAGATCACTAGGCTCCACCCCTGAGTTTCTGAGTCAGTGTGTGGGTGTCTAAGAATCTGCATCTCTAACAATCTTCCAGATGATGTTGGTGCTGTTCATTTATGGACCACACTAAACATCACTTTTTTCTCTGAAATCTTGCAGTCATGGTTGTTTAGCATGTTAAACAGGGGATGGTTGTTAAGTCTTTTTGAGAAATTAAAACACAGACATGTTTAGGAATGCAATGTAAACTTCACATGCATTTTTAAAACAGAGAGTGATGGCTGGCTAGCTGGGATTGATTCATTAAGCACTAACAGGTCTAACCTCATTAAGAGGCCTTAAGGGCAACTGGATGAAGAGGTCTAACAACGGCCCTATAAAAGTTGGAGTGCAGTCTCATGCATGATCCTAGTTCTACAGTTCAGTGAATTTCTTCCTAGAATGCTCAGAGGCAACATTGAGGTCTGCTCTAGAGTGCGAAGGTCCTCCATTTGGCCAGTGACAGGCCTGAGATGGTCGTATATAGCATAGTTCAACTTGGTAGTTAGTGGCAAGCATCCAGGGGCTCTTATTTGCCAGAACACACCATAGAGTGTGAGTAAAGCCATGCCATCTGCTATCTGGGTCAGCCATCTGGGTGGCCTATTACTTTTAAATTGTCCTCTTGGGAGTTGAGTTTCATCTTTCTCCTTCACCTCAAAAAGGAAGGAATTCAGCCATGAGATCGGGCTGAAGGAATGTGGTTTTGGTTTACACCTGGAATGCTAGAACTTCTAAGACTACAACAGGAGGAAGGAAGACCCAGCTAGTCTGAGTTACATCTTAAGTTTGAGGCCAGCCTGGCCTATGTTCTAAAAGCTAGTAACAATGAAATGTGATTTCATGTGTTAAAAAAAAACCCATATCCTACATGGTTCATAACTCTATTTACACCTTTGTGCTGATTATTGTGACAAAATGACCCAGAACAAGTTTGGAGCTGACATAAGACTAAGTGTCTTCTAGTTGGAGACTAAGGAGAGAGTGAGATCCAACATTCATCATTAGATTTCTCCCTTTTGTTTTTAAACAATTAAAGTGTCCCAAAGAGTCCATACAGCACATACTGTGCTTGCCTGCTTGATGGTTAAAACAATGAGACCCTTTTGTAGTGAGCACTCATGGGCTAGTGTTCATAGCTGTCAGCACCAAGGAGTCACCCCATTTATCTAACCTTTTTGTTCTCTTCCCCCAAATAAAATCATGCCCTGTCTCTCAGCAAGAAAGACGCCCACTGATTCCTTTTCTACATCCTATAAGCACTACTCAGGGAGATTTATTTAAAGTTTGGATAGATTGGAAGCTATCCTCACACACGTGCTATTTTCTACTCCAAACCCTCCGGGCAGCAACCCCTCCTCCAATTCTGAAACTTTGTTTCTGTTATTCCAGATGTATGTGCCAATCAGTTTAGCTCCTGCCAATTCTTGTTTATTAATAATGCTAACGAAAGAACTGAAATTCTACCAGATTTCAATCTCATTTTTACGCCTCAATAATGAGTCCTAAAAGAAATGAATTCTGATATTGTCTCAACAACTCAAAGGACTAGATGCAATGAGAAATTTGACTGGCTTTTACCTATCTTGCACAAACTCAGGACTATTCGTGGTGTTAACTGCCACTGTACATGTGCAGATAATTTGCATTTTCATTGTTCTTTATTTTATGTTATTAGTTATTCATGAGATGGATATCACATTCAACAACTAATCTATAAAGTCTTTGCTTTAAATAACAACGTGCCTTTTTTGTTGTAGGAGGTAGAATGGAGAATGGATGTCCATTTAGAGATCTTCTACAAAGAATTGAAAAATAAATGGCATGTGAGATCTCTTTAGCTTTACACAAGATCAAGATCTCAAAGAGACTTGCAGTAGAGTTGGAAAAATAATAGACAGTGCTACACAGGTCTATACATTTAAGGCCATACTAGCCAGCTGGACCTACTGAGAAAGGTCTCTCACCAGCCAGCCAAAATGAAGAGAAGGTCAAGATCAACCATTGGACATAATGAACCTATAAATGACTAATTATTCTTCTCACCAAACAGCACAATCTGCACATAAGGCAAAAAATCAACACAGAAAGGATCTGAATTCAATTTATTTTCAATTGGAAACAGTCCAAGTTTCATACACATTGGTTTCTACTTCTCCCAGAAAAGGCTCATATCTACATTAACACATATTACAAGGAAGAAAAGATTGTCCTCTCATTCTTGGTTCTCATCGAAGACTATGTAATTCAGAGAGAGAGAGAGAGAGAGAGAGAGAGAGAGAGAGAACATTCAAATTTGCCTGTGTGGTCTCAGCTTCCTGCGGTGGGATTTGTCAGAGAATGGGTTTCTACTGCTGCTGCACATTTAGCTCTGTGTCTTCTCCTGTCTGGATGTGAATGTTAGACAAAGACTACCCCTAGATATATTAGTCTAAAGGCAGAGCAATGACTTCATTTGTCAAGCATGGAGCAAGTGGGTGCTTTACTCTGTACTCAAAAGACATCCCTGTAATCCTCCTGTGGTTATCTAGGGAGGGGCTGCTTCACCTTGAAGACTGTAAACTGCTTGCTTTTGACTTGTGTAGAATAGAGGTAATTATTTCTCTTAGGGACTAAAAAAAAAAAAAAAAAAAAAAAGACCCTATAAGAAAACTCAAATTTAAAAAATAATATAGTTTTGAAACTCAGAAATTCTGATAGAAAGATATTGATGGCTATAATAATGCAACCTAAATGATTGGGCAAAATAAAGGAAAAGAGCCAGCTAAGTCTTTGAGATAATTAAATAAAAAGAAAAGTTTGCTTTTCTTGCTGTTGTCATTTGTATGTCCTCCCATGTGAAATTTGATAAGTGTACCTAAATAATACAACAGTGATCACTATTTACGGAATTTCTCTGTGGCAGACACAGGGACATGAACTTTAAGGCTCTACTCTCTATTATAGCAGGTCACATTAGCAAGTTGCTGCCGTGGTCTCCAAGTTACAAATGTGGAAATTGAGATTCAGAGTTTAAGAAAGTTGACTAAGGTCACAGGGCTAGTAAGTGGCAGAGTGAGAATCATAGTCAAGGGGGTTGTCTCCAAGGTGGGTTCTCATACCTTCTATGCTAAATAACTTTTCACACTGCATAAAAACTATAGTACAGGGCTGCTGAACTTCACTGAAGATGAATCTGTTCCTTCTGACTGGCAATGTGAAGTGTTGCAAAACTCAAAATGTATATAACACATCCAAGAAATTATACACATATACTCTGTGGTTTATAACAATTAGATGTGCATGATCTCTCTCATACACACACACACACACACACACACACACACACACACACACACAGAGAGAGAGAGAGAGAGAGAGAGAGAAACAGACAGACAGATGAATCTGTATGGAAGCCACATTATAATGCCATTTAGTTTTAAATGATTGCCCTGAGAAAGTTTAATTCCTTGACACTATAAAACCTATTTGGCCAATTCAACATTTTTAGCCATTTTTTCATGATAGACAAGGGAAAACATTGGACAAATACAGTGTACCTTTTGGTCAACCATTTGTACTTTCTTTGAATGACTATCCCATCGCAGGCTTCATGCTATGGATGGTATTTTTCTCTTTAAGTCCTCTATTGCAGATAACTCACATATCAACTGTCTTAGCCTTAAATATTGGGAACCTCTGTAGATGATGCTTCCTCTTTGGACCTTTTATTCAGTGAGATCGTCCTTAGTACCCAAACCACAAATGTATGGAATAAAGTACAGAAGAGCAAGGACATTTTTTCTGGGTTCTTCTATCTTTTGTTCCCAAAGTCTTGGTAACACTAAGCAGAGAATAAGCCACTGTGAACCCAAATGTGTGCCCTGTTTGGTTGTGAAGGCTTGAGTGGTGGACATGCAGGCACACTGGAAGGATCTGGGAAGAAAGAGATTTTAGACAGAGTTGCCACTGAGAAAGTTCATTCTGCCTTGCCATGGTTCTCCTGGCTGCTACCCACACCCTTGTTTACAAATAATTAACCCAAGATCCCAAAAGGGGACCAGAGGCAATTTTCCCCAGGAGAAGGGTTCTTTCCATTCTTCACCCAATCTGTAGCTTCTTTGCCTCTGTTTCTTAAGCTGTTGACACTCAGATTTGTGCCAACCTACCACCTACCTACATATCATCCTTCCTCTGCTAAGGCCATACCTCTGCTAAGAAAACAGGCTGGGACACTGAATCCCAATGAGCTAGCTTTACCACATAAGCATGGCATGGTGTGACAACACGCCTCCCTCTCCTGCTGCCTTTTAGTGTTAAAAAATCCTCTCACAGGCACGTGGCAAGGAGCAAACCAGCAGCTCTGGCCACCAGAAATACCAGAGGCAGATGTATTAGACAGTCAATTCATTCTTTGTGTGGGACATACATAGTTCTTTACAATTCATTGGTGCTGCCTAAGTGATTCAGGAGTTCTAACTTATCATGCGTGGGGAACATTCCTTGACACCCAACACTCAGATGTCCAAGCTATCTTGAACATTATGAACTACAGGCAAGTCTAAATCATAGCTAGTACAAACAAACAAAAGGAAAACAAAATCAGAAGGTATTTTGAATATAGGACAGTGAGCAAAATACAGATAAACTAAAACCTAAGTAACAACTCCTCCTGATATTTTTTTTTTCATGAACATATGCTTACAGACTGAGGTAATAGTGTTTGACAGATTTTGATTTATATAACTACCCCGATATTCATCATAGATAGCTAAAGAATCAAGTGTGAGGGGTAAGAGGACTTTTCTTTCCAGCTTTTAAATGAACCTCAGCTTGACACAGCACTGCATTGACTACAGGATGAGCTCAGTACTGGAATTGGAGAACTTACATTCAGACACAGGTCTTAATCTGCCAACCCATGAGATCTGGACTCTCTAACTGATTTACTAATGTCCTCCCATGCCTATGTCACCATAAGTTTCCAGGGAGACTAATTATAAGTGTATATATCTCATCAGGCTGTTCTGAGACTATGGTGAAAAATGGTGAAAAAAAAAAAAAAGAGAGGAGCATTATGCTGGTTTATTTTGGGCAGTTCATAAAAGCTGACTACATTTCTTAAGAACACATTCCTAGCGAGAAAAATCCAAGGGTCACAGAGGCCACTCCCAATTCCTATCATGATTTTCATCCATGTTGCTGTTTACTAGCTTCCTCTCCCACCATTAGGAAAGGTGGAACCACGATTCCTTATTTGGGATGGGTGCAGTCCTTTGTGACAATGGCAGCATGGGACACAAGTTCCCAGGCCTGTCTTGACTTTGTTATTTACTTGGCAACCCTGAGGTACAGAATTGAAGTTCTCTCACTTTGAATGTCTTTATCTATTAAGAAACAGGAAAAGGAAAGCAGGTATTCACCATAAAATTCCTGATGGGGTAGGAAGTCAAATAAGTATTCCTTGGAAAAGTTTTTTGCAGCTGCCCTCACTGTAGATGTGGCTCCCATCTGGGACCTGCCACTACCTACTCTTGACCTCTTATGATGGTAGAGTTATAATGTACTTCAACTCAACATATAACGAGCATCTGAATCAGATGAGCATATGTATCAGAATTGAACAAAACATGAATGCTAGAAAAAGAAGCAGTGTGGCAGGAAGGTACAAAAGTAGCTGGGAAGAAGTCTTGAGAAGTGAAGGGCATGACTTAGATATTAAATAGAATCTCAGTAAAATTAATATTTTAAATATATTTTCTTTTCACATTCTTGTAAATTTTATGGGGAATATTTTTCACCATGTTTCCAAACTCCCACACCAAGATTTTCTGCAAACAGAAAACCCAGAAGAGCAAATGATCACATCCATCCTAAGAAGAGAAAGGAAAAGGAAACAAAAAATGAAAACAAAGAAAAGTGGAAAAGAAACGAGAGAGATCACAAGGAAAGCTCTTGCCTGTGCCTCAGTCTCGGGAGTACAGCCCTAAGCACTTTCTGTCTTCACAGGCTCTCAGAGTGGTCTGTCTGTCCCGGGATGCTGGAGTCTGACAGCTGAGTGGCCAGTGTAAGGAAAGGCGCATCCTGGGCCATAGCAACACAACTTTTCTCCATCATGCAGAGGAGCCCAGCCTCAACCCACCAACTTGTGCCTCATTCTTATTCTCCATCCTTGAAAGCTCCCTTTCTGTCTTAATCAGCTCTGATCTGCTTTTAGCAGACAATAATGGGAAGAAAAAGCAGCAAGCATTTTGGCATGTGTGTGGCTTTTTTCCCTTAATCTTCCATCCAAAAGAGAAAGACAGGGAGGGGGAGAAATCTCCTCTTTTTTATAGGCCTCTATTGTTTTAGAAAGGAAAGAAATTAAGGCAAGAAGAACTGTGACCATAACAGGAGACAGTTTCTCCATGCGAGGCTGCATATCTCTTATCTGCAGGGCCCATTTAAATTTACAGTGGACATCACTGGGCCTGCAATGCTTCTCTGTGAAATTTGTAATGAAAAACATAAATAGTCCCCTTCAATGAACAACACTGACTAATTCCACTGGTACTGAGTAGCATGTACTGCAGAGATGGATTATCTATAAAACACAATTTCACTAAGTACTGCTATGCAATTTGTTAAACATTTAGTAATAAGTATGTCTAATAAAATATGAAAAAAATATTTAGAAAATGAACCATAATTTTAATATAATTTTAATTAATGGGAGTGCAAATGCAGTGGTTTAAATTACATTCCCAGTGGTAAGAAGCCTTTCAAACCTAATTTGTAAGCCAAGATGGTGGCTTTAATGACTGGCAGCAAAGTTTCTTCAACAGATTTCATGGGGCATGATCCAAAGATAATAGGTTCTCAGCCCAATGACAATCCAATTACAATGCCAATCAAAGCCAACTTCATGCACTCTAATTATCAGATTTAGCTGTCAGCTCAAATACAAACATAACACTTTTATTTAAATAAAAATTTAATTTAGAAAAAAAGATGACTTCATGTGTGATTTATTGAGACTGCCAGAGCAATCTAACTTATTTCTCTACTAATATAATAAAATATGTCTGTATTTAAAAAAAAAGAAAAGAACCCCCCCACATCTTCCTATGTCTGCTATGTTGTATTATTTCGACATTAATTTAAGCAAAAAAGGATAACCTAGCCTGGCAGCAGGTAGTTGCTTACTAGAAGTAGGTTAAATGGAACATTAGGTTTCTGTGAGACAAAATTCCAAGTGAGTAAACGACAGAAGCTAATTCATTTTTATCAGTCATCAGGAATTTTACTTGGGTTTCAAGTAAAACCCATTTTCATCCTGAAGCTGAATGGGAAGGCAGGCAAGACCCTCACAATACCTCACATTGGAGGTATCTGGCATTCATGCTGAAAAGAGTCCCAACGTTGCAGTGAGCCAGATCTCACTCCCTGCCAGCCCAGGGAACATCAGCTCTTGCTGAGTACTGGCCCTGAGCAGCAGAGGAGTTCTGAGAGCCACTGATATGACCACTGAGGCAATCTCTAAGTTCCTAGTAGCCATATTTAAAAACACGAAGCAGTAGCAAAAAAAAAAAATATGTACATAATATGCTTTATTTAACCTAGTATGCCCATAATATCATTTTTAAGTTAACGTTTCTTAAAAATTATTAATGAGAAAGTTTACACCATTGTTCTAAGCTTCAAGATCACTGTATAGTGTACACATAAACCTCAGGTGCCCAGGGCCCAGCATGTACATAGTGGCCACATGTTGCAAATGGCTACCGTATTAGGCAAAGACTTCTTGGTAGCTGGCCCTAGAAGGCCCAGAAGCAACTGTTGTTAAGGCTAACTTGTGGTGCCAGAGAGACAAATTCCCTTGGGGCATTTAGGAAGATTTTTCTTTTCCAATATATGTCTAGCAAACATACTTTTTACCATGCAGAGGACCAATGACAGGCACAGAAGGTGGCAGGCTCTCCAAATTCTCCTTAGTGATGCCCTTTGTTCAATTGTAGGGTCTCCGAAACCACATGCTTAAGGAAAGAGCTATCTTTGACCCTCTCCAGCCTTTTGTGCCTTGCTTACAAGGCAAGGATGGTACCCAAACTGCCCTTCTCTACACATCTTAACATCTATTCCTGCTTCAGAGGCTGTTAACAATTCCAAGCCTAGTGCCAAATGTTGGATAAGAATCACGTTGGGTTAAAACAAAGAGATAATTTATTTCATCTTATATACTTGGAGTTGGGAGTCACTTGAATTGAACATGCAAATGAATGCAAACATATGCAAATTAGGGTTTCTCCGGATAAATTGAATGGGGGGAAAAGCTTTATAGTATTAGTAATATTCAGGGATTTTGTGGTATTGAAAAGGAAATTATTTCCTTCCTCCAATTCCAAATGTGAATAGCTTTCTCAGTCCTCTTCAATGAACCTAAAAGTTGCCAGATTTTAAAGAATAAGATTTTTTGAAAGACTGAACCAGATATTAGTCACATTTGATATCTTACTATTTTTGAGCTTTCGCCTTTACAACCTAAATACAACTCTCCTGGGAAACTAAAAAGCTCTTTATTAAGGAACAATGAGTTTCCCAAATAAATCTTTGCTTTAGGTTTGACAATACCATAATCAACAGTGCTTCTAAGAACAGAAAAAGTAATATACACGGCAGGAACATGAGAGTGAGCGTGGAATATAAAGAGCCATCAGTTCTTATTTTTAGGAATAGTATCATGTGTCATGGTACCTTTGTGTTTATTACCCTGCTCGGAACAGAAATGCCTTCTTCTAGAATCAATGGATAACCTTGTGGTGCTTGATTACGTTCCCATGGTGACATTATGCAGCAGATAGCTGGTATACCCATTCTCTATTTGGCCATGGTGTCCTGAGTCCTGGCTCCTGATCTGTTCATCATAGTAAACCAGCTCTTACGGACCCTGCCACAATCCTTCAACAACTACACCTGGATCCCAGACATCTCTTCCTCACCATGTGCAAAGTGAGGCTGTTCCCCATAAAATCTGCCTTCTGAGCATTTATCTCAATCCCTGGCACAACCACTTCTTTGCTGGATAAAAGGAAAAAACAAATTGTACTTAAAACTGCAGTTTTACACTCAGATTGCAATACACATTAACTTCAATACAGATGCCCTTGAAACATTCAACCCATAACCCCTCACAGTAATGTAGGGAGAGAATAACAAGGGAGTGATGTCTGGAAGTCACAGCCCCCCCCCCCCCCGAGATATATGTTTCCCTCAGAAGCATGTTCTAAGAACTGTTGCTAGGACTCCAATTCTAACTCAAACATGGAAACAACTTCTCTCTTAGGTTCCTCAAAGTCTAGCTCAGATAAAATAGCAAAGAAGATTATACTAAATAAGATTAATAGAAAAGGGGAAAATACAGAGAAACAAAAGTTCGTTTTGCATAAGTCTAGCATAAGTGACAGATCTCAACCACCTTCAGCCTGCACCTTCCAGTGGGATGTCTTGGTTTCCAGCCTGTTGCCAGGAAGGTGGTAGTGATCTTCCCTAAGCTTGGAGGATCTAGCACTAAATGCACTGTGTCAAGGGGTGGGCTTGAAAAGAATGAGATCAGAGTAGTCAGTCATCTACTCTGGGTAATGCTGTGAAACTTTGTTTTAGAAATGAGAAATTCAATTCCCCACATGTTAGAGAGTAAACTCTTGTTCCTAGCAATCATGGAGGATGAAGGCTACACTATAAACCCAAATGGCTGAGTCTCAAGAAACACTTTTCTTCATTCATGTCCAGTGTTCCTCAACTCTGTTCTCTTCTCTCCACTAGCATCCCAGTGGCTGCTGGAGCATCATTTCTAGTTCCCTTTATAAAACCTGTGGGGTTTTTGCAATGATGAATGTAATTTATATTCTTTTAAGGTATTTTTTTTTAAAAATCAGGCAGATAAATATAAAAGCAATCATCCATAATTCAATTTCAAACAATATCTAAACACATACAGATGGTTGTCTCAGATCTACCTTTATCTACAATACTGACCTTGTATTACATTCACTTTGTGTAAAGTAAGTTTAATTTAATTTAGCAAGCAATTTTACTGACTAGTCTGTAGCATCAAAAACTGTGGGACTTTGCTAATGAGTCACACCCGTTCTTGCAGAGATCAAAGTCATTTTATTTCCCTATTTGGGAACCTATAGGTACACACATAGATGCACATATATCCCTCCCGCATACACTGCCACATCATAACCCTAGGGAAATGCTAAGCATCCAAGATATTTATGTATTGACAGATGATATGAATATATAGATATAGATATAGACAGATTTAGTTTTAGTTATGGATACATATTAAATAAAATGAGTAAACAACACAGCATCGTTTACCTAAATATACTGCAAGCACTTAAAATTTAGAAGTACTCATTGATAGAAAGACTTAGCATCATTAATAAATAAAGAAGACGTATCTATATGAGGATGCAGGGGAAAAGGGATTTCCTGATATCTGCTCTGGCAACACAACTCTCCCTCTGCAACTAGCTCCACACTTCAGCTGTGCTGCCCAGATGTGTAGCTGTGCCTGTCCTTCAGATTCACTCTGGCCTCCCCTCCTCCCTTGTCTGACTCTGTCAATGATGCCTACTTGGGATTCTGACTTGCATGCCTTGTTGTTGTGGTCTATTGCTTTAGTCTACTCCATGGTATAGACCAGAAACTATAAGTCAGAGTCTTAAGGATAGTCTCATGATGTCTGCCCCACCTCCCCCACAGAAGCTCTAGGCAGGGAAAGAGTTAGTGGGAAAGTCCAGTGGCCTAAGACCTCATGAATATGTAAGAGGTTATAAGCTTTCTACAGAAAAACAGTTACATGGTGATAGAATATCACTATAGAATTCCGCAATGCCTTACAGATAATCTCACTTTTCCTCAAGTGGAAGACCCCACTCACTTCCTCCTTACGGGTCCATAGTTAGCACCCTGGTCTCTCTTCTTCGGTGCATCATACATCTAATTACCCCTAATCTGAATCTTCACTAATGTTACTGATTCTTCTCTTCCATCTACAAACAAGCATTGGGGTTAGTACAGCCTTTAAAATATGGAAAGAAACCCATAGGTCTATCCTTTCACCTACGTACCTCCTTTGCTTTCTCTCCATTAAAAAATTACTGAAAAGTAGTTCATGACATTTTTCATATTTGTGAAATTTCATTCTTGTCCTCTTAGAAATCCACCGGATAAAAAAATCTCTATCACTATTTTAGGGACAGAACCACAATCCGATTTTCTTGCCAGAAAGTTTTGATTTATTATCCTCACAAATTAGTAGGTTAAGTTAACAGCTGTAGCTTTGAGCATTGTCTTTTGATTATAAATATGTTAGTAATATTATTATTACTTTACAGGTGTCATTTGTTCCCAAACCAGCTTATATATATATATATATATATATATATATATATATCTCATTATATTGACACCATCTAGACCACAGGAACCCCTTCTACTGTGTCTACTGTGATTCTAGGAAATTATGGGCTGCCAAACTTTAGCCCTTATCAAAATCATACAACCTAAATGTCTGGGAAACTTATCTGAATACCTTCTGAAAAATATTTCCAGTTTCTAGGAGGTGTATACCTGTACTAGTTCTTACTAATGGTTACTACTTCATTTATTTTTAAGTAAATTATTTTAAGTACTTTATTTTAAGCAAATTGTTTAGCCTATGTGACTGGCCATTGACCATGCAAAATCACATCATTTTAGGGACAGTAAGTATCTCTACTAGGAAGTTTTCCACATACTTTTGTTTCCATCACCAGAATGATTAACTCCATAACTGGTCTGTTTGTGACAGTATTAGAGCCCAGTTAGTTTCACTAGCTTACTGACTGTTAGAACCACAAGTTCTTCTCATAGCCTTATTTTGATGATGACATCAAAGTAAGCTTTCAACATTATTCTCAACCTGAATTGTGGTATATGAACCTACCTTGTTATTGTTTTCTTATGACAATGAATCTGTCTAATGTCTAATGTAGAGTCATCTTTCTGATCTTCAGTTACAACATACCCCATCTGTTTTTAAGGACTTAGTCACCACATGCATTGTAGCATAGTGGTTGTGCCATCTGGTTGGGGTGTACCGGCGGGTGGGGCGAGATCAGACTATGTTTCTCTCTGGCGTCCTATCACTGTGGCAGGTTTTCCCCATGGTTGATGGCAGGACTTTGAAAGAAAGCAAGAAAGAAGCCTGCAAGCACCAAGAAAGGTGAGGTTATGCAAGCTGGAGTCCCAGGGGACAGATGCTCTGGACAGGAGAAAACATGGCAGGTCCAGGAAAGTTACAGCACAGTTGGAGTTTTCTCTGATGGAGAACTCATAACAGCTCTGAGGCAGTATATGATGAATGGTGATCCTTTATTACAGCTTATGTCATGAAGGCCTTTTCTCTCTCATAGTCCCCTAAAATCTACTGAATCTCCTCAAAATCTATTAAATCACCTGCCATCTAGCCATCTATCAGATTGCTCAATCAGATCTCTCGAGCTTTGAGATGGATGGGTGAGGGCTTTTGAACCATGAGAAATGGGGAGACTCATTTTTGGAAGTGGCTGCATTCTATTTTTTCTCATTTTTGGAAGTGGATGCTGAGATTGAGATGCTGGCAATGCAATATTTACATGGGGAAAGATTGCAGACACCGGGTATGTGCCTGAACTCACCTCTGGTCGCCTGTAGGGTTGTTTCTATGTGGATAAAGAAGTTTGGGAGTTTGTCTACATGCTCCATAAACAGGCAGAAGCAGGGAAAGAGCTTGGTCCCTTGACTACAGATCTCAGTGTGGGGTCTAGGATCCCAACTTTGAGATTTCCAGGATTTGGATTTGCTCTGGTCTCACTGTTCCCAGCCACACACCTGTGGAGCCACAAACAACAATGCATATCTTCTCCTCCCATTCACACTTTCCCTAGTTCAGTTAAGGTCCTTATTACCTTTTAAAGTATAGCTAGAGCCTGTACTGGAAATCTGTCAAGTCTGTATAAAAACCATTGACTAGAAGGGTTCATGTGTTGAAGAACTGCTGGTGGCGTTATTGACAGGTGGCCTATATGTATGAAGTAGATCACAGGAAACAGATCTCTTTCTCTCTTTGTTATGAGGGCCCCATAAGATGAGATTCTCTGCACACTCCTCACCATGATGTTCAGCTATGCTTTGCATACATGGTGATGGATATATATATATATATACCTTCTCCAAATTGTTCAGGCATGAATCTAACTCCTGCTATGAAAATAAATTTTACATGTAGAATTAAGCTTGGGAGCAAGTTGACATTTAGACAGGGAGACTATCTGGGTGGACTTGACCTTATTGCAAGAAATCGTTAAAAGGAGAACATTTTGAATTGTGTATGGTGATACATACCTCTAATTCCAGTACTCAGGACATGGAAGCAGGAAGAACTCTCCAGTCTGAGCTACAGTGTGCAGTCAAGTCCCCCAATCCCAAGGACTAGCTTGTTGGTAATACCACACTTTTCTACCCTGTACAAGGTCCTGGGATCAATATCTAGCAACCTCTCTAATAAAGTATAAATATAAAAGCCTAAGTTCTTGTCCAGTAGAATTGGCAGACAGAAAATTCAAGTACAAGGTAAGGGGGTATATGAAGAATCCTCTGTTTCGAACTTGAAATAGAGGCCACATAGGATCAGTGACCCAGTAATTTCTGGAAGCTGTAGCAACCTGGGACAAGAAAGACATCAAAAAACAAAACAAAACAAAAAAACCAGAGGACTTAGTCCGGCAACGGCAAAGAATTGAAATTTTCAGAGAAGAATCTCAGAAGCAGGTGATTTCTCATTGCCTCAGAGAGGAACATCATCCAACTGAGACCTTGATTCATTTACTCTGATTGAAGGTCTCATCAGAGAACCAAGTCACCCCAGCCAGTTTCTGTCCTGCAGAACATGATCTGAAAAGTGGATGTTGTTTTAAGTTAATAAACTCATTTTCCCCATTTCCATGCATGTATGTGGTATGAGCATGTGTACCTGTTTGTGGATATTCATGTGGGACACACACATAGTCACACATGTATGCCAGAGTTTGATATTAGGAATAAGCCTTTCTTGTTCTTCCCCATTATTCATGGAGACAGGCCTCCCAGTCAAGGCTGAGACTCACTGATACAGCTAGTGTCTTCAGTCAGCTTGCCCTGAGTATCCCCACATCTGTCATTCAAGACGAAAGTTACAGGTAGGTCTCCACATCTAATCAGCATTATTTAAGTGGATTTCTGTGGATCCTACCTCTAGTCCTCATACCTAGGTATCCAAGGGTTTTAAGTAATCTCCACAGCTTCCAACTGGCAATAATTTCTTTAGAAAATTACAAAAAGAAAGAAAGGAAGGGAAGGAGGGAGGGAGAGAGGAAGAAAGGAAAAAAGAAGGGAAGGAAGGAAGAAAGAATACTCCTGGAATATTATGTTACTCATACTCAGCAACAGAGGGCTAAGTGTCACGAGCAAAGAGGTCTCCCAGTACACAGTTAATCTAGCTACATATAAAAATATTTGGGATGTCGTCTTTCAGTGAAAACAAATAGTCAATATAAAAGGCAATTAGTATGCTGTCTTTAGACTTCTATATGGAAAAAAATGTAGGAAATTTTAAATCTTTTGTCTCTGATAAAGTTACATTCTAGCATAGCATAAAATGATCCAGTGTTAATTCCCAGGGGAAAGTTCACTTCGAAAGCTTCTTGTGGTTGTTAAACTTCTTTGAAGAAATATCCAATTGCAGAGGCTTGTGAGCTGCCTCGAGAGGGTAAGGGGCTTGCCCCTAAGGCTTATCTCAATCCCAGAATTCACAAGGGGGAGAGAGCCACCTCCCACAAGCTACACATATACCATGGAATGACCATACACACATAGAAATAACTAAACAAATGTAATAACAACAAAACCCCACAAGACATGGAATTATGACCATTTGTTGAAATTCCCCACAAAACTGAACTGGCATCTAATTTCTTACCTGTGATGCAAGGAAGACTTATTCTATCTACATTTCCAAACCTAACCTCAAACCTCAGCTCCTGAAAGCATCCGCCTTCCCTTTCTATCCCCAGACCTCCACTGGGTTTCTCTAAATGATGTGTCTTATCTAGGCTCAGAACATGAGCAAAATTACCATGGACAACACTGAGACACCATTCATTCTTTTCCTCAAACTTATACCTTCCAGATTTGTACCTGCCATGGAACGTCTGCCATAAGAAAGTTGCCTGGAAGTCCGGGAAGTAACCTTCACAGCCACACTGTCATTCAACACTTAGGCCTGATGTGACACCTAACACAATAGTGGTCTCATAGAGCAGGTAAGCTGCCATGCAGACCACTCAGTGCTGTGGTCACCCTAATGACGGGGGAAAATGTAAAGCCTTGCATATGGCAGCAGGCATGATATTAAAATTATCCAAAGAGGATTCCTGGTACTCCTACCAGCCGATACACTCTAGTAAATATTTTCATTAAGACTATGGGAAGACTTTTTTAGGCAGCTAACATGTACACTGGACCATTCATAACTTTGGCCTCGGTACAGCCTATTATTTACCCAATAAGCTATAACTGCAGTGGAGGCTCAATAATTCAACATCTGAGAGAAATATACTGTACATGTTATTATGGTCCATCAGATCAAAAATTATTTTTAAAAAGTGTCCAAATTACAGATGTCCACAATGGGCTCAAACCATTACAAACTCTTTTGCAAATAATACACATTTTCAAAATTACTACAGCACCTATCACAGAAAGTACTAAAGATGTTTTAAGAAAAGAAAGAAAGAAAATAACAGGAAAAAAAAGGACAGCCACTACTTCAAAACTATAAATATATAGTGCAAACATACAGAAGTGGGAAATTCTCAAAGGCAGAGACAAATGCTTGCTTCCCTTCTAGTCAATATTCTGTGGGTTGCTTTTGTATCATTATTATTTGTGCCCCCAAAAGATACTGGTGGCCTCCCTGCTGAAGGTTCTGTATGTTGTCTGCTTGTGTTATTTAAAGGATCCAAACGAAGAAATTTCCATCTCAAAGCTATTTAGGAAACCACCCAAGTTTCCATAGATGCTGAATGTCCTTGCTTCTTTCTATCCTTCACTGTGGATGGCAATAGGCTGCCACTCTGGTGTCCCTCTGTTCAGTTCTTGCCATCACTGTGTGCATGGCGTGTGTGGGCATACAGGCAGATCGAGGCTCAAGTTCATGAGAAAAAAAAAGGGAAATAAATTCTCAAAGTGCAAAGGCTTGAGTGTGGTAAATGCCTCCAATTTCATACACAGGTATAGAAGAGTGAGACTTATCAAAAGTTTATTTGTATTTATTAATCCATTCACTTTAGAGGCTCAGGAGTATACACTTAACAAAAAAATCCCTGATATCACCAAATGTATTGGAGAGAGAGAGAGAGAGAGAGAGAGAGAGAGAGATTGCATGTTTGTCTGGGCATTTGAATGTTATGTGGGTGTATGGGTGTGCCTCTTTGTTCTTTCCCTCCTTTGCCCTCTCCCCTTCTCTCACTTTACTCCTAACTTGTCTTCCTACCTCTTTCCTCTCAAATAGAGAAAATATTAGATTCATTTATAGTGCCCCTAACCTTAGTTTCTTGGGATTGAGGAAATCAAAGGGCAAACCCCTAAGCCTTTCTCCTCCTCATCTATTGTAGTATTTGAAAAAAGAATTTCTTTAAATATTTGCATATTCTTATTACATAGCTTAAAAATCTGACTCCCCCACACACTTTTCTCACTTTATTTTCTCCCTTTTATCAACATCAGTTTTTTTTTTTCCTTGTCTAAAAATGATCCCTTCAAAAAGTCAGCAAAATATTTTGGCTTTCTTCAGCAGCACTTTGGGCTTCTCTGTTACAAACTGTATAAACATTTTCCAGACATGGGAATTTAAAGGGCTTAAATTATTTCTCAAGCGATGTCTGTACTGCAGCAGCTTTGCACTTGCAGGAAGAAGATGGAGGCAAGGAAGCCTCCTGCCACAGAGCATAATGTGTCTGGAATCAGGAGCTATTGAGCTCATGCAAATCTGGAAGGGAAAATATCTTCCTCCTGCATTATCCACAGTGAGGATTTTGAGTTTCCCAGACTGAGGAGACACATGCCCTGGATGGATGTAGTCTGTCATTCATATTGAGCTCACATATTTTACTTCCTGAAACCAAACAAATACTGATAAACTACTTCTGTGAGCCTTTAATCAAAATTTCAGCAGAATGCAGTTGGCAACAGAAAGATCAGTCCGTGGAGCCGGAAACCCTTTCATCATCAAATATACAGAAATAATAATTATATTTATCTGTTTGGCTCAGGCTGCACACCAAGATTTACCCTTGCCCTAAGGACATAGAAATCATCAGCCATTGTCATCTCCACAGGAAAAAAAAATCCTTAATAACTTAGAGGTTAAATGGTTCTCAATAGTAGTGGGGGTTGAGGAAAAGGAAATAAAATAATACATTACATTTGGCATTTTCCTCCATAATGCTGTAATATATTATATTATGTTTTCACCAATTAGCAGTTCTGATAATGATCCTGAGCAGAAAACTAGTAAATATCTAGTTTACCTCTTAATAAAAATTTGATAAGAGAGGAAAGGTGAGGATATCCATAATTTAAATTTCCATATGATTTGGATGGCTGTATCTTTGTCAATATATTTCAACTCAGCATATTCCAAAGCACTTGAAAAAATAAAAGAGTTAACTTTCAAAAACATTTTTGGATATAAATGGTGCACATGTATTTGTACTGCCCCAAAGCAAAAAACTGAATCAAAAGTAAAGTGGGGTTTTGCAGAAGTATTTATTTAAATTATTTACCGGTATTTAAATTATAGTTAATTGGTCAGTGGTGTTATTCCTTAACCCACCATTATGAATAAACACACAGACACCTGATGGATTTTAATAAGCATTAGCCTGGATTGTGCAATCTTGGCCCATCTACTCTAGCTTGTAATTCTATTCCCCAAATAAAAACACCCATAACATATAGATATGTCCCCTTGAACTGTTATTCTCCATGCTATGGCAATGTTCCAGGCCACGTGGAATGATCTTCTTCCACTTACCCTGTCCTATGTCTCTTTCTTGCTCCCTTTGCTTCTTCCCATATATCTCCCTGCCTCAAAAGTCCCCCTTCCCCCTCACACTTTAGCCCCACCTATCTCGCTCTTTCTCAGGCCTCAGCATTTATTCAACCAATCAGAGACAATGAATGGTAAGCAAGCAAAGAAAGAGACAGCAAGTAGGCCTCTGGGAGCAATTAATCAACATTTAGAATAGATAACAGATCACTGCACCCGGTTCTATGGAAGGGATCCAGAAAGTCTGAGTGAAAACATGGGGGAATGAACTAAGGGAGCCATAAAATCAGGTGACTAGGAGTTGATGGGCTCTTCACTGGAGTCATGTGATACTCGTTCCTTCTCACTTGCCATAGGAACCAAGTAGAAATAACCCTCAAAATGGCAATCTGAAAGCTGGAAGGGACTTATCCTCTCTAACCCAGTTCACAAAGGACAGGTAGCTTGACCTGGACTGCTTCCAGCCCCCATCCTTCAGAACAGACCTTACTCACCTTCCCGGATTCAATTAGCAGAGAAAGCTTTGAATAGAGAAGCTAAAGGAGCTCTGAATTGGGAGACCAACAGCATTACCCAGACTGTCTGTCTATTGGAGTTAAGGGGATCCAGTAGAGAGGAGTTTCTGGTCTAGAATATTTTATTTTCTTTGTGAAGAGTAAATATGGGCTAGAGAGATGGCTCAGTGAGTAAAGTGTCTGTCATGCAAGAGGAGGACCTAAATTTGCACCTCCAGAACCAGGTAAACTCTGGCACTGAGGCAAGGATCTGTAATACAGTGTCCCTATCCAGAGATGGAAGGCAAGGTCAGAAGAATCCAGGAAGTGAGCAGGCCAGTGTGCCTGGCAAGTGCAGTGGCAAACAAGAGACTTTGTTTCAAGCAAGATGTAAGGTGAGGACCCCTACCCCAAGGTTGCCCTCTGACCTCCAAATACATGCTATGGCATAGACATGAATACACACACACACACACACACACACACACACACACACACACAGACAGAGAGAGAGAGAGAGAGAGAGAGAGAAATGAGAATTAAGAATAGCAATAATGCAGCATTTATTGAAGTAGAATAACCTTTGCAAACACACATATTCAGAGGAAAGTCTGTACCACCTTTCCTATTTACAGAGATACTTAGCACAGCCCTCTGTCCACTGTTCCCTCTCTCCATATAACATGTCCCATTCTATCTTCTCACTTTGAAAGTTTACTTTTCCTTTGTCAACTGACATTACCTTTCTACAAATTTCTGGAGTTGTGGAACATGCCCCTCATTAAATTAAGACATAAAAATCAACCACCAGAGTTCTATCAAAACATTTTGGGACATCTGACCTTTAGAATGTTAGCAATGAGACAGCAAAATCTCCCTCACTTGTTCTTACATGTTTCACTGGCTACTGTACTAAAATTCTATGTTACTCTCTAAAGTAAGGGAAAGAAAGGGAAAGAAAGGGAAAGGGCGTGGGGGAGAGGAATGCAGAGAAGGAGAGAGGAAGGGAAGAAGTGAGGATGGAAAGAAGGAAGGAGGGAGGAAAAGAAAGAGGGAAGGAGAGAAGGATCTTTATAATTTTGGTTAAACTCTTTCCTGGTCCAGTTAGTAGTTGTAGAGTAACCATTCTGAAACCCTTCCTAGCCAAATATTCCCACCATTTTCATGGTAATTACTGAATCCATGGGTCACTAGGGACTCCTGCTAGAAGTTACTATGTCTATAGTAGCCGCACTGTTAATGTAAGAAGACACACCTGTGTTTTAATTACACAGCCCTGGAGAGACAACAAAATGTAAGTGACAGGAGCAGAGGACAGCCAACTGCTGACACTCTTTGCGATAAAATGTGTTTAGCTCCAGGCAAAAGCTCACTGACTTTTTTTTTCCTCCGTGGCATCAAGATGTCCATTGAAAACTGCGACTGGGATGACTGAAATGCCTCTCTCCATTGAGAAGACAGAGTAAACAGAGCTCACAGGACATGGCAGGATATTAGAGTGATATTGGGGTTTTTGTGTCAAGAAAAGAAGAAGAGAACCTGGACTTGAGACAGCTGCAGTGAAAAGCCCTGTAGATAGTGTTCAGCATTCCCAGTTCCCCTCAGAAAGCATAACCTTGTGGACCAAACCACCATCCTTGGGTTTAGTCCTCAGCATGCTTGCTTTCTTAGTTTCTGTGATTCTTTTTATAGAATCTTGAAACAACTGACAAAAAAAAAAAAAAGGATTTTAATGGTTTTCAATTTTAGCCATGCTTGGGAAATTCAAGGGTTTGAAAAGAATATCACTTAAGAAGGAATGATGAAGGAGATGTCCCCAACTCTAAGGCTATTTCATCTCACACCTCGATTTCCCTGCCCTCCATCAAGACTGTGTCAATCTCTAAGAAGGAGTAGAGAAACTGGTTTAAGACAGTTGCTCATCTTATGCTGAGAGTGCTAGGATTCTGAAAATGTCTCCATAGATCTTGAATGACTCATATGCCCAAGTTGTTTCCATCTGTTTTTGCCTTCTCAGCCACAGAACTGCGAGCTATAACAGAGGAAAAGTCCTTGGAGGAAAAGAACTGGAGAGTATGGTCCACAAACAAGACCCATATACTTGCCACCCACTGGACAAAATTAGGGCCCTCATGCTGCTGGTTGGAAACTCTCTCAGAAACGAATCATCCTTCAATTATTGGGGAGACAGCCAACCTCTTTGTTCCACTTCTCAATAATATTATTATTCATATCTTCAACAAAAACCATTCCTGACATACCATTTTTACCATGTTACTTCCTGATAAAAGCTTAAGAATATTTTCCATGCTGAGCCTCTTCATATTACTTAATTTTTGATGATTTGTTTCTCAGTAGGCTCAGTCTTCAAGACATCATTCTTCAAGGTTTGTTTTAAACAGATAATACTGTGGTCCGGATTTGACACAACCGTAGGTCTCCTTAGAGGAGATCATAAGCTCAGCCAGGGAGGCCTTTGTCTGCCATCTTCACCCTTCATCCTCCACATCACATATTAGAATATCAGGAAACACTTCTAAAATTATTTGAGCTTCATAAATGCTCCTGGTTTTGCTTCTACTTCTTGAAACACACCGAAGGTCCCCTCTCCTAGCAAAGGCCGCCCGCTGCTTTCCCAATTTGTATCAATGTACATGGGCTCATGACTAAGGACAGACATGACAACAAAACCAAGATCTGCGATGTATAAGGCACTCCCACTAGTGCCATTTTCTCTCAGTATCAACTTTTCTGTGACACATTTGATGTAGGTATAATTATAGTGACTTTATAGGTGAAGAAGGAGAAGGTCAGAAACTACTGTCCCAGACTCACTTCTCACCTTTATGCCACCAGGGCTTTGATTATTCTCATTTTCATGACAAGCCATGCCTGTATCCCTGCCCAGATGCTGACTGCAGCTATACTTCCCTCCCCTGCTCTCCTCCACGTGGTCTCATCGTATTTCCTCCCTATATTTTCTTCTGGCCTAATTCATTCTTTTTCTTCCAGAATATCTCATTTTCTGACAACTCCACTCAAATTATTATTCCCCTTCCCAACTTGGTTTTATGTGTCATCTCCACCAAAATCGTTACCCACATATAATCAGATTATTTCCTCTCAATGAATCAGAAATTCTAATGAGAAGGTGTATTGCCCAACATTTTTTTAATGTCCATAAGGTCACATGACATGTGCCTGTTGATAATTTTCATTATTCTGTGAAAAACGGAGAGCTTTTCTTATCACCCGTACTTACTGAAGAACCCAAGCTCTACCTAGGCTGCCTTTGCTCAACAAGCCTTGATGCCTTACAGCCAATAGTGCTTAAAGCCAATATAAGTTTACATCAATCTTTAAAGTGTTTTTCTATAAATCCAAAGACTCTTATGAAGAATTACATACTTATTTTATATACCTGAAAGCAATGTCCCATAAATTCATAATAAATGGGGCAAGACTTATTAGCAGACATTTAATAATAACTGAAAATAGAATAAGACTCAATTACTGTCAATTTAATTTAGTATCCCGTTTCCCACAATAAAACCAAGGAAGGGGAAAGGGCCATATGGTCAAACATATTAAGTTTGTTTCAAGACTATTGTTCTTTTTCTTCAGGTAGTACATTCCATACAAATAATTACCTATTTTACTTTTTGACTCAAGGCCCTGGCACCTAGTCTGGAACTCGCTCTGTAGACCAGGCTTGCCCCAAACAAGCAGTAATCTTCCTGTCTCTGCTTCTGCCTGCTGAGTGATGGGACAAAGAGATGCTTTCACCCTTTTGTTTGTTTGTTTGTTTGTTTGACATTGCATCTACTTACAACACTTTTCATCCAGCCCCTAAGGTTGTCTTCTCTTGTGTTATGTAGTGGAATTTTAGAAATGCTAAAGTATTTGTGAACTCAGTTGATTTCTTGTTAAAGTACACAAAGTAAATATTTTTTAAGAATTACACCACCTCATATATTGAATATGTCTGAAATACAAAGACATATTGGAACCATGAGTTAAAAAAAAGAGCTATATTCTTTCAAGTTGCCCGTAGATTTTGTGGGTGATCAGGAAAACACATAGCATCCAAAGAAGAAAAGGTAGCTGTAATATTTTTGATGCTATATGGAGTGGGGAAGCTGGCAAGTGGAGGAGATAAACATGTGGGCAAAGTTTCTAGGCGTTGAGGAAGATATGCCTTTCAATATGCAGCAGCAGCAGCAGCAGCAGCAATTCACCGAAGGGTAGTGAGCATGGTGATATCCTGGCTTGTGTCCACTGACCCAAAGGAGATGGAAATAGTGAAACAAAGAGAGCTTCAGCAAAGTTCAAACTCTAGATGTTTTCAAACTATTCAGAACATTTATGCTAATTATACTCACAAAGAATCGCTGATTATTTTGGTTCCCTCAGTAAGACTACTAAAAGATCTGGGATGACACAAAGGGCTCTATAAGAGCAAAGTTTTATTACAGACATCAAATGTATTAAAAGTGTGATTTTTTTTGGTAGACTATCTTATTGAAGTCAATAAGTTTAATTACAATTCTTTTCACATCTCCCCTTTTAGCTCAATGAAAAAAAATTGGAGAAGGTATAGTTTATTTTTTTTAAAGATTTATTTATTTATTATGTATAGTGTTCTGTCTGCATTATGCCTGCAGGCCAGAAGAGGGCACCAGATCTCATTATAGATGGTTGTGAGCCACCATGTGGTTGCTGGGAATTGAACTCAGGACCTCTGGAAGAGCAGCCAGCAGAAGTGCTCTTAACTTCTGAGCCATCTCTCCAGCCCCGGTATAGTTTATTTTTAAAGGAAATAAAACCATGTTTTCAGGAAGAGGATTGAAAAATAATCTGCCTTAATCTCTACAAGTTTTTAAGGGGAAAGAAACGGTCAGTCAAATACGGCTGCAACTGTTGGTGCATGATTACAGCAAGAACTTTTGTTGAGACAGGAAAGATTTGTGTCCTTTGGTAAAAGAATATAAACGTGTCATGCGGATGAGACATACCGGAAGAGAGCCAGTGCAGGAGATAAGGGCGCAGACCTTCACAGAGTCATGGGCCAGGTCAGAGAACCATCGGAAGAAGAAAGCACAGCCATGTGTAGCAATGATCACACGTGAGCCTTTAAAGTGCGCTCCTTGATTCCCACCCCATACGTCTGTTAGCTTTTAAAAAACCAAACATTTGCATATCCAAATTTTCATGCAAATATACTAACACCATGAGAGATAATTTTGAAAGAAACATATTTCATAAAGGGAAGCCCATGTTACTTGAGACCCTCAGAGTAAGTACCTGGCACGCAAATGGTACTGAGGGAGGGAATAGTCCCCTAAAGCATACATAGATGGCACTTAACTACCCATTTTCAGGGGAATTTAGCCATTTTCACTTAGTAGTTGAAACAGATAGGTAAAATTCAACAGTGCCCACGGTAGCAGCAGCAATATTATCCACGCTTTCCAATTTCCCAGGCCAGAAGTGTCAGTTCCTGTCATCCAGAGATCCTGTGGTCTTACTTCCCACACCAGCAGCAGTCAGCTATTCTCCTTTCATTTCTGAATCAGGGTTTTCCTCATCTGAGGTACCCCATGTCTCCCCACACAACACTGACAGGAAACAGGTAAGCAACTGTTGAATGAATTGAGTTGCCACTCTTTTCTCATCCTGGTTGCAGCAAAGATAAAGTTGGTAATCAATTTAAAGAAATCCGTGTCAGTTGTCTCTGTGCGGTGGGCAAACGGGAAACACAGGAGAAAGGCCTTCTTACAGTCAATGTGCACGTCACCGGAAACATTAAGCCCAACAAAAGTATGACTAAAAAGATTTCATTATCGATGTCAGCTTACTTGTCAATCACAATGAAGGGCGATTTGTAGAACACAGGAAAGTGAGTGCAAGAACAGTTTGAGAATTAGTAACAGAATATGGGGCAGATTCATAAGATGAAGCTTCAAGGAGCAGATGGAGGTAAAGCCAGGCTTTGAAATGTGGCAAATGGGCAGATGGGAAACTCAAAGGCAAAGAAAGCACCACTCACTGAGAACCTGATATGAAACAGGTTGTTCTAAGTCAGTGTTCTTAGTTCATAGTTGAGAGATATGGGGCTGGGGGAGAATTAGTTTGCCAGAAACAAATCTGTGTTGATTGGTGTAGTTTGGAAGCAAATCCATGCCTGTCTAACCCCAGTGTCTGAATTCTTCATGATATGATAAAGGAAGTGTAGGAGGAATGAGAAAGATGGGTGGTAGAGACAGCTGGAAAAATATGCCTGTTTACGAAAATGGTGTCTTTGACATTGTGGGTACCAGTTTTTCAGACTTGTAAAGTGATA
Organism: Lophiomys imhausi; assembly: GCA_907164525.1. Lineage (NCBI taxonomy): Eukaryota > Metazoa > Chordata > Mammalia > Rodentia > Muridae > Lophiomys > Lophiomys imhausi. The sequence continues at coordinate 3,643,372 of CAJQZJ010032798.1, forward strand.
TGATCTGAAAAGAAGTTGGGGTCAGATCAGCACAACCTGCTGGCAAGGTGAAAGGCATACTTATGCCACAAGCTATGGTTCTCTAGTTGTGAAGTGGTTTCTTTGGTCTGGGGCATAGACCACACACAATCTTCCACCCAAAGAGCTCTCAAAGAACCACTAAAATTTTGGAGCAAGGAAGAACGGGACAAGTAAAAGACAGAGAGCTGTTACCTGAACTTGATTCCAGCTGCTTAGAGCTGTACTAACTTAAAACTTAAAACTTTACTAACCCAGACACGGAAGAGAGAGAAGCATCGAGAAATCAAGAACTGAGCACTAAGAAATAAAGTGAGTTTCTTTTTCAGTTCTGGCTAAATATCCAGCACCATGTTTATATATTTACACATCCACAATTGTAAGCTTCATTTAGCATCTGATGTGTATGTACCACAAGCAGAGATAAGCACCATGTTGTAATAGCAGTTCCATGAGGTTCATTCTTCTTCCTCAAGACCCACCTGCCATGTGACCTTAGTAGGATACCATTTTGGGATTGGTTCTCTTGATCTGTAGAATGGAAAATCAGAATACCTACCTCACAATGCCACTGCAAGGATTAACTTAGATATTGCAAATAAAGATCTTAGATAGTACCGGGAACCTGATGTGTTTCTACAAAATGCCAGGAGCCACAGAGGAGAGACTGGAGAGTGTCAGATCCAGCACTGCTAGGGTTGGCTCTGTTACTCTATTTTTATTTCTTTCTGCATCATGTGCATGATCGCAGCAAGTATTTGCAGGTGCAAAAATGGATTCCTGTGCATCATTATTCTGCTTCAATAACATTTTAATAATACAGCACAGAAACATGTTCAATATGAAAATCACAGTGACCTAAAATTCTGGTTCCTTTAAGGAATTAGGCTACAGTGAATCACTGCATCATAAACTAATATATGTTGTAGGAACACCTAAGTCCTAACATACATCATTCATTCCATATCAACACAGACATCTTCTTCCCTCCCTCCCTCCATTCCTCCCTTCCTCCCTCCCTCCTTCATTTCCTCTCCCATTCTTCCTCTCCTTTCCTCCCCCTCTCTCCCCCTCTCCACCCTCTCTCTTTGTGGTTTGTATAGCTTTCACCCACGTGACTCAGGATTGTCCATCTTTCTAATATACAAATGGAGAAAGGGGGAGAAGAAGGAAGGAAAGAATAAAAGAGGCATACAGCAGAGGCAAGAGTGGAGAAAGCTAACCATGTTCAACAGCAAGGGACTGGAAATGCCATTTCATTTCATTTCTATTTATCTTATCACTAAGAATTAGTCTCATAGACATCTTCAAGGAAATTCTGAGCCACATGATAAAACAGTTAACATTCTTTTTTGTGTCATATCATAGTACAATCACTAGGTCTGTATTAAATATCTCTGATCCAGAGTACAGTGGGGAGCCTTGTGGAGACTAGCATCCAGTCTTGGGTCATATTTTATAGTGAAGGTGAATGGATATTCCTGAAATGAGATGGGCAGAGTACAAATGTTGTCATAAAATGATCCTGGGGTATAGAAAACACTTCTAATAAAGGCAGTTAATAAAGTACCCTTAGTCACTTCCTAACATATGTTATGAAGAGAAAAAATACAGAATTTTATGAAGAACCTGATCAAAAATTCAAAGCATTTATTATGTGAATGCAAAAATGTTACTATAATAAAGCATATTCTGAGAATAGTATAAGGCCTGCATCCTTGCCTACCATAATCTCTGAAGGGACTGTACCAACAGCTCAGGTCAGTGGTTAAGAGCACATACTTCTTCTGTAGAGGACCCAAGTTCACGTTCCAGCACCCACATCCACTGATTAAAAAATATCTGTAATTCTACCTCCAGGGGTTACAACTCCCTTCTCTAGCCTGGGCCCTTCTCACACATGGCATACTCACACAGAGACACATAAACCAAATGCTAAAATATAGATAACTTTAATTGAAAGATAGAATGTATCTAGGGAATTAGCATTTTGAGTGCTAGAACAGAGTTTGTTATTATACAGACACTGAGGTCATCAAGGATAGTCAAATACTTCCCTAAGAACTTAATATTTTTCATTAATCTTGGAATGTAGAATGAAAGAAGTCATTAAAGAGAATATTTTTCCAAAGATCTTATTGACTGTGTTTTCCCAAAGGCCTTCTTCTTATTTGAACAAGTTGCACATATTAAATTATGACTCATTTAAAATATTTTATAAATCAAATATATTACACGAGCATATGTATAAACTCTCTTAAAGTACCATAAACCAATGGGACATAAGCTAAAAGAAAGATTTATTGTGTCTCTGAAAATATACTCAAAGCTTCGGAAAAGATAAGTAAAGATGAGTTATCCTCCATTCAACCACCAGATGTTACATATACGCTGGTAGCTGCGTGCAGACAGTTATACATACACACAAATGCAATTGGTTTTTTTTTCAGTTTTTCAAAAAGCTACCATAGATTGGGAATTTAAATAAAATAATAAACAGTTCTCCTTTCAGATTTATTCAAAGATATCTCTATTTTTCATTTCACTTTTAAGAAACTGAAATGGAAAAATCACAAGTATGAGATCATTTGCATACTTCATGAAGAAACACCAGGTAAACTCAATCACTGGATCCACCACTAAGTTTTAATTTTTTTTGTCTCTATATGCTATTAACTTCTCCAATAGTGTGAACAACTCCCACTCCCAACTAAGGTAAGAAGACATGTGCACATGCCAGGACATTCTGTCTCCTGTGTACTACATTGTGATCAAGAACACTATGTAGAGTTGATTTCCAAAGATATCCAAAAGCAAGAAACTTATTGCTGAAGTCAGCACATGCAGTCCCACCACAAGTAAACTACAGTTACAGTGACATTCTTGCATGTCACCCTAGCAGCCGACAGACCTCAATCACTGTTTTTGAGTCACTACAGAATTTCCCCCAAATTAGTAAATTGTATATAATATATTTTCATCAAGAAAACAAAAAATACCCAGGCAGTGGTGGCACACAACTTTAATCCCAGCATTCAGGAGGTAGAAACAAGAGGATCAAGGCCAGGCTGGTCTACAGAGTGAGTTCCAGGACAGCAAGGGTTACACAAAGAAACCCTGCCTCAAAGCTAACTAATTAGCTAGCTAGCTAACTAACTAATTAACTAATTTGATATGTAGACCAGATTGTCTTAAAACTCACAGAAATCAATCTACCTTTGCTTCCTGAGTGCGGGATTCTAGGTATATGCCATCATGGCGGTCAGCAAGTGAATTTTTAAAAGGTGAAGAACTTGGCAAAACACATGAGAAGACACCTTGGGGATGTCACCCAGCCTCTCCCTCCTCAGCCATCAGTTTGATTTCCTAACCTGATCCCAGGCTCAGGCTTTGTCTGTCCTTCCCCTTTCCCCTCCAGTCACAAAGAGTTCCACTCTCTACTTATAGAACTCTGAGACGGATTAATTCTCCTATTCCAGAAATGTACAGGAAGACTAGAAACACACACTTCAGGAGAAAAAGTAATAGAAAAAAACAAAAAACAGCACAACAAAATAGAACTTAGCAGAAGATTCTGTTCTCCTGATTCTTTGCATATTTCTCCTTCTTAAAAAAAAAACACCCCCCATCAAACAAACAAACAAAAAACTTACCATTATACTAAAGATACAGGACAAGTAGGAAATATCAGCTCTATTTAACCTGTAAAAGTTGTGGCTTGAATTAAAAGTGATTAACTGCTAGTAATAAAGAAATTTCAAGAAAATTGTAAACATAGATTTTTGGATACTTTCATTCTACCAAAAATATTGTATACAGTGGTTTTATATCAATTTGAAAACATGTTAAAACTAGAACATCTCAGGGTACAGTATTATAAGATGGACACTTTGGAAGATGGTGGGTGTCTACCCTCCCTTAATCACCTAGACTGTACTTGTCTATCTCAATGGAAATTCATATCATGATAAACAACTTGCTTCATGGGCATAAAGCATTACTCTTCACTGTTGAAAAGCTGTTATTATGAATATTGTTGTTTTTAACAGTACTAGTAACTGTTATATTATTAATGAATATTATCTCCAATCTGCCAACCTGAGCCATCCTCTCCTTTGCTCTTATTTTGATTCTTACACAATTTTGATGAAATATTGAAAACAGGCTCTGATCTTAAGTGCATAAATTAGGTTGAGGCAACAGAGAAACTAGTTATTTTTTTAACTAAAGTAGAACCAAAACATTGTTTCTCTTTACATTATGATATCCAAAACAGAGTTAACTTTTAAAAGGTGCCATCCCATGGTGTTCAATACAAATGTGACAAGGCAAGCCATCGATCACTGCTTCCTGAGAGTTCAGGATTTGTTTTCCATAATCTGAGAGTGAGTGGTCACTCTCCAGTTGTAATGATTGATCTCTAAGAAATGGAGAGACGGGGAGCGAAGATGGCGGCGACCTACACTGACGCATTCTGAACGCGGGGAAAAAGAGCCATAAAAAACACAGAGATATTGGGCACTGTGCAAAAACCAGAGGGGCTAGACCCCCCCCCCCCGGAACACTCACAGCTCCCAAGGAACTGTTAAAAGTCCCAGGGCAAGGCTCTCCCCATCTCTCACAGACACGGAGGCCACTAAACGCGGGATTCGGGAACTCCCATTTGGTGAGGCACCTGGAGAATCGAAGTGTCCATTAGGGGAGCCCGGGGACGGCGGACAGCGGAATCCTCAGCAGAGAGCAGAATCAGGCACCAAGGAGGACGAGTGACCCAGTTGATTCTGCCTGGCAGACTTCCTCAATAGCTGTCTCCATCGGGGGCCTGCAACCACCACAGCAATCCAATGCCACTGGGACCGCTCAGCTCTACACAATGCCCCGACAGGAACCTCAGTGAAACCTGCAAGATCAGCTTCTGCCTACAAACCCCTTAGGTCATCTAAACAGCTGAGAACAGAAGGACTGAACATAAAAGGAGTGTACTAACATTTTTAATCATTTTTCCCATTTGGGTTGGGTCCCCAAACAGGTCTACTACGACCCAAATCAGCAGGAAGTCACTTTAAGAGAGCGATGTCCCATGCCCAGAGGGTGGGGAGGGTGTTTCTCCGCCCTTCTTTTTGGTTATTTGAAGGATAACTGAAAACTGTGTTATGTAGGGGAAGAGACTACAAGCTGATAAATGGTCCTGTCTTAATGGGTTTTGGAGGTTAGCCCAAGGGAAATCCTACTTTTCCTCTTCTGTATCCTTCTTCCTCTCCTATGTAGGAGTGCATGGGCTTGAGAAAAATGAGATATAGACATAGCACAGGAAGGTCCAAGAAGAAGGGGCAGATTATTGAATATGCCCTTATACCTTTGTATATTGATACAAAATTAGTAGTTTATTTGGCTAAAGTGGTATTGACCATTGTTTATTGTGCAAAAATAAGATTGTATTGGATTACATCGGTATTGATCTTTGTATATTGATACAAAATTAAGATTATAGTTGGCCACAATGGTATTGACCCTTGCATATGGACGTAATATTAAGATTATATTGGGCTACATAGGCATTGATCTTGGTATATTGATACATAATTAAGAGTATATATAACCACAAATGAATAGATCTTTGTATATTGATACAAATTTAAAGGTAATGCTTCCCAATGGTATCATACCTAGAGATACTTAAAAATAAAATGTGAAGCTCTGACCTCTTGATACCAACCGTCTAAAACGGTCTAGGATAGTTAAAACAAACTCCTAGTCATGCAAACATGTCTCTTTGTTGGCTACTATGACAGTCTATCACAGATATTCTCTAAACTACCCAGTAAT